>JAIPRK010001082.1:16883-68754 GCA_025469195.1 Chaitophorus viminalis
AAGAGTATAATATTTTATATTTTTCTTCTGTAACAGTTGTGCTATAATGTTCATGGCAATAAAAGTACTTAAAAGAAAAAAAAAGAGTATAATAATTATATAAAAAAGAAAAATTCTTACTTTTAAACTTTGTAATTATGTTAATATGTTTCAAGTGTTATTTATTAAAACATCTTTTTATTTATAATTTATTTATAGCATCATCGTAGAAAAAAATTATTGGATGATTATGATATACCATTATATTTTCAAGATGATCTATTTAAATATGCAGGAGAAAAGAAAAGACCTCCTTATAGATGGTTTGTTATGGGTCCTTCTAGATCTGGAACAGGGATCCATATAGATCCATTAGGGACCAGTGCTTGGAATTCATTAATTACTGGACACAAAAGGTATAGGACAATTGATAGATTTTCATTATTAGATAATATGCTTGTTAATCATGGAATGCTCTGCTAGATGGTGCCTGTTTCCTACACATACTCCTAAAGAGCTTATTAAAGTTACTTCGGCTGAAGGTGGTAAACAACGTGATGAGGCCATCACTTGGTTTAAAGTAATCTATCCTCGTACCCAATTACCCACATGGCCCAAGGATTGTGCACCAGTTAGTTTTGTTCAAATAATTATATTTTTAAACTGGGTATACATTATTTTAAGGGTCTTCAAATACTTCTTACTTGTATTTAAATTTTAACAAAAAAGTGATTTTTAAAATTTATTTTTGTCAATAATCATTAACTGGCTGTTAATTGTTGAAAAAAAGCTCATTAAGTAAATTCAATTTTAAATTTTTAGATTGAGATACTTCAAAATCCTGGAGAAACAGTGTATGTACCTGGTGGATGGTGGCATGTAGTTCTTAATTTAGATACTACTATTGCAGTTACTCAAAATTTTTGTAGCCGTACCAATTTTCCTGTGGTATGGCATAAAACTGTCAGAGGTAGACCAAAACTATCGCGAAAGTGGTACAAAGTATTGAAAAACAAAGAGCCTGAGTTAGCAGCCATTGCCGATTCTGTTGACTTGAAGAATCATACAGGTCTTGCATCTGATAGTTCGAGTTGTTCTAGTAGTTCTAGTAGTTCAAGCAGTTCTAGTGATGGAAATTCTAGTGAAGAAGATAGTGGACAAGAATCTTTACATGCACATAAAAAAAGGTATGTTATTTTATTCAAACTTCATAGAAAAAATAAAACTCTGTATTAAAAACATTAATTTTTTATTGATTTTATCCACGAGACTACACCATTATAATGTTTTTTATGAAAAATTAAATAGAAGAACTTCCATGGTGAATAATTTTATATTAATACCACTGCATAGCACATTTAACGTAGTACAATGTACTATAATTTATTTAAAATTATTTCATAACGTGGTAAATTGTTTTTTAAATTTTGTAAAATAAAGTAACTAGTTTAAATCATTGTTTATTAAGTATAATTTTGTTTGAAATACAATTTACTCTTAAAAGTTCCACTTTAAATGTTTTATTAATAAATAGCCATGATGGCACCCAGGTATTGTTGTATTTTTCTCTCTGTATAAAGTCCTTATATTTTCTTATTATAACTAAATTATTTAAAATGTATTTGTTTCAGATGTAAATTATCTTCACCGAATTAAGTGCAAGGGTATTTGAAATTTTCATATTCAAGAAACTATATTGGAAGAATTTATATTCCAATTAAGGTTGTTAATTGTAAACAGAGTATTCTATTCCTTACTTATAATTTTAATACATTTTATGTTTTACTATTTTTACGTGCTGAGTATTCCTAAGATTTGAAAACAAAAACGACTAAGCGGTAAATTAAGAATAATAAATATTAAATTCACATAACCATGTTATTAATCAATTTAAAAAAAAAAAACTGTATTTTAAATAAATTATTTTGACAACATTGTTTTCTTTATTTTATAATCTATAAAATGTATTTCATTACATTAAAAAGAATTCTTACAAGAAACAATGCAGTAAAAAATATATATATGTTTTGGAGTTGATTTTGATAGAAAAAAATCTAATGAATAGAATACATTTAACTAGATGCAGATGGGTTTTCTGCTGGAAGAAGCTTAGGACCATACAGAAGAACATATGCACAATGCCAATCACCTGTTGAAAATAAATATTATATTTTAATTTAATAAAAAGAAAAAAAAATTATAATAATAAATAATATTGTATTACCTCCACCAGATAATTTAAGAATATCTTCAGTAGTCACTGGTGTTACTGTATCATCATCACATTTTATCCATTTATCAGATGTTGGCGAATGTCGAACCCAACCAACATAATGGCCACTAGAACTTGATCTACCCTTATGGGTCAAAACAGCCTGAAGAGAGTAGTAACCGGAGTTATTTGATCCATAATCTGTTGTAACATAAATAATGGTTAAGATTATAGTATTACTTTATTAATAAATTATTCAATATCTTTAGAGCCATAATATCGAGTACTGGACAGTTGGCACTGGTTAGGTTAGTAATATAATTAATTATAATAAGTTATTAATATTTACCATCTTCAAACCAATATGGAGCTGTTGGTTTTTCTTCAGTTTTAGAATTTGCCAATTGTTTTGCGGTTGGTTTTACTCTTTCATGGGCTAATTTGTCTTCCAACTCCTTCAAATTGTTGAATATTACAATTAAAATTAATTAATTAAATAATAAACTAGGAAAATGTTCTGATTTTACCTTGAATTTGCTTCTAACTGGTACAAGTTTCTCTTGAAGTTCTGGTGTGCACAGGTCAAATGCATCAAACTCGATGGGAAACTTAATATCTTTTAAGATTTTTGCATTAATCTTATCCTTTTCTTTATAGAAAAATCGCACAAACTGAATAGTCAGATATGCTGGCAGTCTTTTGATTTTTGACTAGGTTTTCAGTTATAAACAATTTAGTGTTAACAGTATTGATATTGCCTAATGGTATTAATTAATAAATAATTAAATTAATACTTACAGTTTTTGTGTAAACAGCATCTGCGCCAAGTACCGGAGAATGTTTGGTTATATTTTCTTGCATTCTCTATACATAAAACATAAGAAAAACTTAAAAGTTCATTCCCCAAAAAATAATATTTTATTAATTACATTTTTCAATCCAGAATGCATGTATTTGACTTCTTGGGATATAAAACAACTCAGTTGAAGGAACGACTCAGTAGTTTTAGTAACTTCTTCTGCGTCACTTTCAATACATTTCCATTCAACATCAAATGAACCACCGAAGAATTGATCAATTGCAGATCTACAAAAACAATAACAATTAATTTCATATTAAAAAACAATACACATATGAGTTTACTTGTAATTAGTCAATGACTTTTCACCATTCTTATTCTTCAAAGCTGGTAACTTTTGTTGTAACATACGAACAAGTTCAACCCAACATTCATTAGCATCCTAGACAAAACAATCAATTATATATATATATAGTAAATTAATAAGATAAATTGTTTTGAAAAAAATGTGATTACAAAATTTTGAATATAATACAACTCGATCTCAAATTATTTGGTATATATTTATTTTTAGAATCACCATTATCATTTACCTATCCATCTTAATGTCTAGAGAATTAATTTACCTGTTGCATATAATGCCCTTCCACTTTATCAGCAAAACGAGGGAATGCTTGATGTAATACTTGTAAAAGTGCAAGTGGCGGAATAGTCTGGTTGTTTTCCATGGACCGATATAAATCACTTAATACTATGGTGATCTTTTCAGCAGGTGTACAATTTGATAAAGGAGATGCTGAAATAAGTAAATAAGAAAAATTACCTATACAATATATATTTATCTTAAAAAATACTCACCTGCTGCATTAAAATCAGTTAATGCTTGACGTAATTCAGGAACTGTCTTGAGGCACTGAACGGTAGCATTCAAGTAACAAGTGTTGCCCAAATTGGAAAGACCTGCAGGCATATTAGTCTAAAAAACCAATTGGAATTAATGATAAGAATATTCTGCTATAAACAGTATTATTGTAACCAATGCTTGTAACTAACAACAGTGGCCAATTGTGATTCAGTCATATCTTCAACAAACATGGGTTTGACGGTAGGTTCTATGGGTACATCTTCGTCCTTGCTACCCATCATAAGTATGTTCTGGCCTTCTATGATTTGTATGTTGCCCCATACATCGTCTTTGAGCGTGCCACCTTTCATCATCACTTTTTGGCGAACAGGATTGACGCCCGTCAAGGCAAATAGCTGTGCCTTGAACACGAGTGGCGGTTCATCTGTATTTACCTCTACGTCGGGATAAACTTCTTTTCCCCATTTTACTTTAACTGCGAACACAAAAAATAATAATAAAATAAATGCATTTAATCGAGCCGTAACAACTTTGGACTTATTGATTTCGCTCACCTTTAAAAACTGGCATGTTATTAGGTGATAAAGGACCGCAGGAGAAAACGATTTTATTTTAACTAATAAGGTAAACGATACGGCATAAGAAGGTATTGGAGCACTGACGGACAAGTTAGAAGTTAGAACTATTTAGAAATGCAATTGGAATTTGGATATGTATAATATCAAAATGTGCTCGTCACCCGTCGGCCATCAAAACATTGTTATCGATAACAACGAACAAAATTATCGCATGTCACTTGTGCAGTGTGACCGCCGACCAGTATTAAAAAGGAAAATATTTCGTAAAAAAACGAAAATATTATGTACAACAATACATAAATATGAATATTGTACAATGCCACAATGGGATGGTGGGACCGGGTACTACGAGTTGTCAAGTTTATTGCGGCCGCAGTTGTATAATATGTATTCATATTTTTTTATTTATTTTTTTGAAGTTTATATCAATTCAAATGACCCGTACAGGTTTGATGATCACATTATTTTTCATATTTACACTGATCGTGATTGATGAACATGATCACCAATAAAACACACCGATAAATTGCACACAAACCCATAGAGAGTACCTACACAAAGACATTTTGACTTTTGAGTGTACACAAATTGTGCAGAGCGTACAAGCTGCAAAAGTCACACATACAGAGTGTACCTATAATCGCAGATTATGTGAATATACATAATATGATCTGTGCTATAATCTGTGCATCCGGATAAACCGCCATAAACCCATGGGTATCACGGGATGATTGATGACATTTCATTTGTTCCGTGGTAGAACATCGTCAATAATCAATCGTCGACATCGAATATCGAGTAGACTACAATCATAAATCTATCTTGCATCCAGTAGGTACTCACGGTTAGTGTACATGCGACTAGAGACTCCATATGGTCGGGTGAGATACGAGGGTAGGTGTATGATATCGTTGTGTTGTCTTTTAAACTTGAAACCTACAGCAATGTCCAAAAAATAAATAAAAACGTTTCCGAGTAAAAGAGGTCCGGCGGATCAGTATTAATATTTGAATAGGGATGAAAGTAGAAGAACCAAATTTTTTAACAAGGTGCGTTTAACTTTTAATCGGAAGTTTCAAGTGCATATATATATATATATATACTAAACATACATGTTTAATCAATGTATATACTACCGACCTATTAGTGATATATGCAATGGAAATGTCTATAAAATGCTTATAATAATATATTATTATAATAACATTATATAGTATAAGTAGGTACCTATCCGGTAAATGTTTCAAATAGGTATGTCGAGTCGTCGACCAAAGTAACAATCAAATAATCTAATATCGACAATCGTAATATAATTTTTGTACTGTTCTTTTCAATTATGCAAAATACCACAGTTCCGAAAAAACTGTTGAAAAGTTCAAAAAACGACTCCTCAATATGTCAACTAGGTAGTTGATATTTCCTATAAGATAAGTATCAGATTAGTTTATATCAGAGCAAACCTTCTGGTCGAGTTCGTTACTAAAAATAAAACCCACAATCCATATCATAATATAGTAAAAAAGAATGAACGAGTTTTTGATATGAAATATCATATCAATTAACTACATTTTTCAGAACTTGTAATATTGACGATAGATATTACTTTCTAGTGTTCAGCACTAGAAAAAACTCATTAATTAGGTGGTTCTACGACTTATTTCCGTTAAAGTGAAATTGATCCTCAAGGCCTTAACCCTTTTTGATCCAACTCCCTAGCCACAAAATGAATTTTGTATTTTAAAAATATAACGAGTGCCGGAGTGCGCATGTACAATGATGTTGGCCACCAACCACCGTTGTGTTATATAATCTTATATAAGTTACAATAATAACTATTGTATCTTGTTGGTCTTTCGATATTATAAGTGACAGCGTGTAATGCATTTTTTAAATCATACTTAAATATTTTAATGCTTGACTATATGAACATTCAACACTAAAAGTTAAAATTATAATGGTATTTTCTCAATACGCCTGAGATAAATATTTATCTTATTGCATTACACGTTTACATCCATGTATATTTTGTAAAAGGCACATTACATTTTAGGGAATAATTATTTGTAATATGTTTTAAAAACACTTCAATTTTAAATTATTAAATGCGAGATTCATATAAATTGATTTTCTTCATTAAATTGTAAATATTCTGTATTCATATTCATGACTTTTTTTGTACTCAAAAATTAGTACAAAACCTAACATAACCTAACCTAACATCTTATAATGTTGTGTTTCGTGTATCGCATTAGAATGGGATAGTAAGTATTAGACTACAATTCACACTATGTATTTAACTGTTATCGATTCCATGGTGGTCAAATAACTTTGTAACTTTGTAACTTTGATTATTTTTAATAATTCATATCGTTTAAGTTTTTATCAAAAATGTAATATTACAAAAAGACATGTACATATTATTAAATTATAAAAATTATGCCATAATTATTAGAATTGATCTCCAATAAAAATTATTAGATATTTAAAAAAAAAAATTGTTTACCTTGGACTTAACGTACTATTCCCCCCCCCCCGGGACCCTGCTTACATTCTACCTTTTTTTTACCGGGACCCAATTTACCGAGAAAGGGTCATTACTCATTTAGGATCGAATCTACCACTCTCGATACAGCCGCTAAGGGTTGCTAGTTGCTACCAATCTGTTGGTACAAAAATATTATGTATCTACTGCTCTCTGCAATCGCACTTATAATACGTATCAAACGCGCATGACCGCACGCACAAATACCTACATGTTTATCTAATCTTATTGTATTCCACGGTCAATTATTATTATTGCAGTATAGCGGTTAACATTTCAACGGTGGCGGCGAACTGCAAGTTGTCTAATTGTTATTCAAAAAGGTAGTTACCTGCATTTATAATAATAACAACGAGTATTAATATTACTATTATTACATTTAACACGACATGTGTTTTCGTGCGTTCGTTAAAAACTGATCGAAAAACCATCAAGCAGCGTTTGGGTATTATACACAACGCGCGCGTGCTCATGTTTCATCCTCTTCGCATGCGAAAAAACGAGATAAACAGGTAGCTATGCGTGTTTAATATAGACTAGGTTATGTATTGTAATGTGAACTAAATGCATAAAAACACGTAAACTTAATATGCACATGGTAGGTATATCATTCTCAAACACGGCTGTTACAGGTTCCATGCACTATAATTGTATTGTCATATTATCATGTGTACATTTACACATTTTTAGTATCAAGTATTTTATCTTGCTCTACTCTATATACCTACCAACTTGTAATTATACAAGTTTCAATACGTTTGTTATATTTTTTAATTATTATATTTGATTATCACTTAAAGCTCATGGTGAATCTCTTATTTCTGGTTTAATAATTTATGGTGCAAATGCGTGATATACAATTGACAATCTATTATTATCAATCATGCTCCAATATTAAATTTTGAAATACTTTAATAAAATCATTTAATTTTTTCATCTAAAAAACTGTAAATATTTATAAAAAACCATATATTTCGATTTTGTGTTTGAAATTACCAATTTTTTAAAATATACATATATTATGATAATAATAATTAGCTATATATATATATTATTTATATAAAACCTGTTTATTAATTATTATAGTGAAACATATTATATAGGTAATAGTTATTAAATTATTAAATGTCAATCATATTTTTATTGAATCCCTCGTCGATAAATTCAGAATGTGGAACGGATTAATTATATGGAAAGAGAGTGCTTAAGATATAAGAGGGGGTCAGATAGATTTAACTTAACATTCTTCAGTAATACACTTACTTGAATATGGTTTTATATAAATGAATATCGTGCTAGCACGTGACGGACACACTTGTAATTTTGTATAGATAAGCAATTTAATAAGGAGAGATTATGTTGTGTAAGAAATCCTTTTAATATAGTTCGTATATTTTGTATATTTATGTTGTAACGGTTCAATTATGACAAAAGTGAGACATAAAATAGCAATAACAGTGGTATAGCACTTTAAATATTATTGGAGAATAAAATCACTATTGTCGAAGTCAATGAAATACAAATGTATTCCTACATTTATGTATTATTGTATTAAAAACAATTGAATATTTACAATCAGTAAAATGAAAAACAATAAATAAATAATAAAGATAACTAGATTCTTAAATGTGATAAATTAGTAATAAAGTCTAATTGTAAAAATTGAAAATATCTCAAGTATTTTGTTTTGTTTTGTTTTGTTCTTTATTTGATTTAAACAATCTATACAAATTATGTATAATAAGCATTAAGCTTAAGTGTTAACAAAATAAGGTTACAGCCAGAAGACACGAAGGAGAAGCCGCCTACTGGCGACACTCCAGGATCTCAATTATTAACTAAAAATTTGTTTACAATTTAACATTCTTGCAGCTATCTAGTAGTTCAAAAATTAAAACAAGCTCTTGAATTTGATTTTATTACGCTATAATTTATTTTAGCATAGCATTGTTACTTGTTAGCAACTTAATTGAAATTAATTAAGTGAAATAGAATTAGCAATTAACTTAGAATTTAGCTAAGATTTATTTTTATACATAATTTATTTTTACTTTATTATGAATTTAAATATCTGTAACTATAAAGTCATTTGTACTATTTATTAGAATAAACGTCTAGAAAAAAAACTTTTTCACAAAAAGAATTAAGATGCATATAATACAGGTAGTATAAAAATTATTTAGTTGTATCTATACTTGCAAATCCCCGAATAAGAAAACAGTTTCAATATACGTTTACGAGTATTAAATATTTTTATCTCTTTTAATTTTAAAAAGTTAAATTGGTTTCCTTAAAACATCTTATTCTAGTATTATACTTATACGATTACATAAACATTTTAATTATAGTCGATTAAAAATCTTCCAGAAAGGAAATTATGTTGGTAAAATATATGTTTTGTACTCTTATATTGGATTTGTTGTCTTGAGAATGTTTGCAATTCAATGTACTGGTATACAAATTCGAATATGAAGGATAAATAAATAATTTATGAACAGCGAGAGGAGCACAGTGAAGTCGTATGTCTTATTAAACGTCAATGTACCTATTTATGCTGTATAGTTTTAAGTTTAATACATTTTAAAAACTGGCATAAACGGTTTCTTCAGCTCGTATTATTCGAACCCTGCAGAGACGTATACGTACATTCACAACAGTGTTTATTTAATACGACTAAGAGCCCAAGAGTATTAACCTGTGCAGTGTATAATAAATTAATAAGACACCCGGTAAAGAGTGGTACACAAGTGCATCATAAATGTGTAACTATAATTTTAATTTATATTCAAGTCCGAAGCATGATTCAAAACTACCATGAGTTCAACATACCTATCTATAAAGGCTTAATGTATAAATCAAAATAAATGGAATAAATTATAATGATTTAACATTAAATAGGCATCACACATTGTATGTTACAGTTTACAATTAAATATAATATTAAAAATAATAATAAAATTAATATAATATAATAGAGTCATAATGGATTTAATAGAACAATTGTCGTTTTCTTAACGTATGAAATTTGAGTAGCATTAAGTTTGTAGAAAACTTTTATCTTGCATAAATTTAAATAATAAACATTGTCAACAAATCCACGAGGATAATGGGCATAAATATGTACACATAAATTACAAAATCTACTATAAATAAATTATGATTCTTTGATGGATATTTAAATATGTAATAACTAAAAACGATAGAAATACATTAAAATACTAAATACAAATTGGTACGAAAGGTATAGTAAATTATTATTAAATTGGCGATTTAAAATATCAAGAAGATTGAACTACAGGATAAGTTCAATAATTTATTTACTGCATTTTTATTCTATTTTTAGTAAGTACCGCATACTTAAAAAGTTATATTACCAATGTTATAAAGGTACTACTACTTCTATGCATTTAACTATAAATCGAAAGAAAAAATCGGAGCTCTACATAATAACTATTAACTCAATTTTTTTATGTGGCTATATAAAATTAACAAATTCAATCGGAATTATAATCCGCTCGTGCTTAATGCCTCAATGCCTTATAAGTTATAACTAAAAACCTAACCAAACACATATTTTACTATTGACCCGTTAACAGTCAAAATAAACACCGAGTCATCGATCTGTAAACTAATATTACTAATATAATTGATGATATTATTAAATCAATGAACTACACAATATTTCGATACAATTATGTTTAAAATATGTATCTATATACAAGGTCACAATAATAAATTAGTGTAATAAGTAATGAAAATCATAGTAATAGTTGGGGCTACATTTTAATCTTGATGCTTATCATAGCGTTTAATTTATTACCAAAAAAATGGGAGGTCTCAAGAATTGGCTACTATAATAATAATCGGTGACCCATTTGATATTTTTTTCTTAATTTTAATCATCTAACACGTGTTGTTCCGCATAGGCATAGTTCAAACAAGTTTTGATTGAGTACTTACAACATATATTATAACGTTCTAACACACCTAGGTATAATGACTTAATACAAATTTGTTTTTAATTTATGAAAATATAAATTGGGCAAAACAATACTTTGCCGACCATTTATACACTGCCGATAGAACATTCATAATATTTGTAGTATAATATACATTTTTAACGTTATATTCAGTCTGCCGATAAGGCGACAATGAAGTGAAATACCTTCTAGACATCTGATGTATCTAAACTAAAAAATCATAATAATAATAATCGACGTTTGGTTAACCGTTTTTTTTTTTTTTCCAAATATAAAGAATATTACGAAAATGCATTTTATGCATTGTATGCGATCGATGTAAAAATAGTAGATATGGTACCTCAATAATAATTAATATAAAAATGTGTCGTTTTCAATCTCAGGTCAATGTAATTTTTTTCATGTAGACTTAAACGAATGTGTGTAAAGTACACAACTAATCATCGGTACAGGACCTTTTTCGATTGGGCATTTTCTAGTGTGCATCGAGTGTACATAATATTATGACATATACGATATACTCGCGTATGTTATGTGTTTTATCTATTACACACATTTTTTTTTCGTTATGTGCTATTGCCTTTTTCCAGCTTGACTGGAGCTCAGTTTATAAGCTAGCCATCCGTAATAATGTTTACACACGCAACCAATTATGGCGAACAACGTTGTAACTGTCGACTTAATAAAACGGCGTAAAAAAAAATAAATAAACCCCGTAGTATATTGTGAGTTACGATGTTTATCGCATACGCTAATGCCGTGAAGAATAAAGATTATGGTGGGTTGTATTTCAATGTTTGCTGTCTACAATATTCAAAACCACCTTTTATTTATTTATCTTTTTTACAATACCTACATGTAACGATTTTCTCGTCCAACGATAGAAAAAAGAAGAAAGAAAGAAAAGAGCCGGAATACAGCGGTTAGCCGAGATACAGGAACCGCGTTGGCTGATATACAGGCGAATATAATTCTTATGATAATTTGATATAAAAGTATAAAACAATATAGTCTATATATCTTATTATTTATATTATTACATTAAGTATAAATATCTCATTGTAATCAGTTTTGTCAGTAATCTTTTGATTATTTTGATTTATCAATTATTAGAACATTTATTAAACTTATATGAATAAAAAAAACCGCCCAAAAAGGTTTTATCAATAGACAGTTTTCCTTTTGAAAATGTATGTTATAGTATTATTTATGTATACATACTTTGATTTACATCTATCAACAGTATTTATGTATATAGATCATAAGCTCTCTGATAAATAAAAAAATAATATCAAAATAATTAATATTATTTTTTTATTAAAAAAACTATGTTCTGAATACCTATGTATTTATTTTTTCATAATATTAATCTAATCCCTCATTCATGAGTGAGATATGCTGTGTATGCTTATATTTTTATATCAACACCAGCTGATACTTTTAACTATAAGTCTACAATTGATTTATTAAACATTTCCCATTATTTATATAGTAAGTATTCTTCTTAGAATATGCTCTTGAAAATCGATTTTTTTATACCTAGCGTTAAAGATTCATCATATACATGTTTACTTGCTATATGTACATTCAGCCATTTAAGTTTACATAATGAAAACGTTTACTTTTGATCTACTGTACGGCCTGTACGTTTTATATAGACATTGTTCAGACACTAAAACCCCATATCTATATTAGTTGTGGTAAAGGCACGCAGCTGTGTACCAAAAGAGCGAATGAACAAAAAATCGCTAAGATTTAAAATATAAATTGATTTGATACCAATAAATTTCTTCAGCATAAAATATCATACAAGATCGATATTTTAACTCACAAAATGTTCAAGCTATATTTGTTCTTATATAAATGTACAACAATCAACAGAGTGTGACGTTACTATTGAATTCAAACTGGAATAAATAAAATTATTTAATTATTTGATATATATATATATATATTATAAATACCGCGGTGTTGCATCTAATATAACATTGAGCAACTATACTGTTTAATTTGAATGTAATTAATTTATCTACCTGGCTTACTATTTTATTATGTAATACTTATCCGATAAAATATTATTAGGTGCCGGAATTATTTTCTTTTGCACATCATTTTTGAGTCTATGCAGTTAGACGAAGATTTGAGATCTTTACAAATCATGAAACAGGTAAATTAATGGAAAAAGTTTTTTTTTTATAAAAAGCATTTTTAAAGAATATTGGAAGAATATTTTCAAATTTTTAAAAGAATATAGTCCTGACTCTTAAGTTCTATCATTTAGGTACATTTGTAAATTACTAAAATTGCAACTGTATATATTATAAATATATATAGTTGGTGTACTGTTTACACGAGATAATTTAGGTGTTTATTATGATAATGAAATCGGTATAAATGTGATTTTAAATGCAGTAGCATCTAATATACATTGGAATATCATAAAGGATCATATAAAAATGTTGGCTTTAAACAAGTTTCCTTCTTTGTATTAAAAAAAAAGTTTGTATTGCTCCATAACAGAACTATGCACGGTTTTAATAGGATTTTCACATACTGTTAAGGATCTCATATAATTGCTAATCCAATTGTAAATAAACTGTTTTCTGAAATTCAATAAGTATAGCTATGTTCAATAATATAGTTTTAATTTGTATCGTCTTGTACTCTTAAAGTATATTTTCAAAAAAAATATATTAATCTTTAACTTTTAAAGTTCTAACAGTAAATCTCAAAACTGTATCTATAATTGCTTTTATTTCGCGACAGCTTAAATGTATGTAGCTATTTTTCTTATAGCTGTAAAAATAATTTTGAAATGAAATAGTTTTGTAACATGTCAATATAGCATTTATGTAAATACCATTGGATTACTCACGTTTTTATTTCCCTATGTAAATTATCGCTGTTAATATAAGGTATAAATAATGAAAGTTCAGAAAAATACTTATATTGTGTTGCATTATTGCACTAATATAACTTCATTCGGCGTTATATACATATTATATATACTACCGGTTTAAGCGTGTTACGTTTACAGTTAACACGTTATATTTTAAGTGGCGATAATCATTATTATAGGCGCGTTGTAGTGAAAAAAATTTAAAAAATATTTAAGGATGGACTAAAATCGGTTGTGTACTTATAGATCCGTGTGCATATACGGACACGATTAAATAATAATAATCGTAACAGGGGAAATATAATAGTGACGAATTCGATGAGACGGACATGTAGTATAACTGTCGGACACGTATTAGCATATAATGTACTATATACAAACCGCGTAGTACAAATAATTACATTTTTAACACGATGGATAAATCCGGCACATTGCCCTACCATGTATACAATATACATACTTAAATAACGGCCTAGGGTAAATGGTAATTATATTAAATTCTCGTCGGTGTAGATGTGAGCATGGACGTGTGGGTCGCCTAGATAACATATCCGTATGTTATTATGAATACGTATGTATATATATATAAATAATATTTGTGCGTTTTGAGCCAAACCCGCAGCTGCAGCGTAATATGTATTATAATAACACAAAACCTTGTAGGATAGGAAACGCATCAATAATAATTATCGTTCGAGCCTTCCAGAGGTCGTACGCGCGCGCGCGCCCGCGAATTACGAATATTTATAACAATATTTATAATAATATGCATGTATTATATTATTATAAGCATAGCGGTACACTTCTGTTTCATCTGCACGCGACCGCGCGCGTCTGCACGAGACAACTGCAGGAATGATAATAATGCATATATAAATATAAATATATATATATATATATATATACGTAGGTATAACATACACGCGCGTTACATACCAGCGTAAATATACGGTTATAATAATAATATTACACAACTATCTCTGCCGCCGAGGAAGATGCGGTATTTTGCGTTTGCCGCGGCGCGGTCATAATATCCTTTTAATCCTACCGTGCCGACGACGTCGTCGTCGTCGTCGTGTAGACTTGGACCGGGGTTGCACAGTATCACGGATTGACATGTTTACGAGGGCGGCAGTCATAATAATAATAATAATATATAATATTATGGATGTGTACAGACGTGATGAAACGACAACGACGACGACGACGACGATATGATAATAATAATAATAATAATAATAATAATAATGATGATAATAATAATATACAATAATATACCTATAAAAATTATATAATTTTTAATATAATTTTTTTTATAGTCGACTTGGATGTATACAGTGTCGACGCACGCCAGAGTTCCAATTATTACGCGGCGGAGACGGCTCATTACGACGGTCGTTATAAAAATGACGTAGTTTTTTCGCGGATAAATATATATAGGTATAGTCGATGAGTATTTTATTATTATTATTATTATTATTTTTATCGTATAAAGTACGCAATAATCGTATTTTTATATTACTGTAGTACCTCCGTTGAACGAACGGTCGTGGTTCGTTAAAAATGATTCGTTATATAGACATTTTGTTAAAAAGAAATGCTGCTTGTTTTTATTCAACGAAATTTATGCAGATAATATAATATAGTATAATGTAATATGTAAAATGTCTAATTATAACGTAAAATAATATTAATAATATGGTATGAACTACGGATTAAATGTAACAATTCGTTAATTATAGTACATTAGTTGGTATACATATACTATATCTACATTATGATGTGTATTGTGTTTATGTACATTTATTTATGTATTTTTTTCAATTTTTATCGAAAAACTGCATTATTGTTGACAACTATATTAAAAGAATTAAAAATATCATTTGGTAAATTTATGGTATGCTGATATCCACGATGAATAGGATCGAAAGCTGTTTGCTCTTTTCGAATTTTAATTTTATTATACTTTTAAAAGCACTGAAATATAAATATTTTGGGTATACAATTATAAAATAATAATTTAAAATAATTCGTTGTATAGAAACGTTTTTCAATGAAAATGTAATGAATCCAAAAAAATTCGTTAATTGAAGTAAATATACCTACATCTAATGTTCAGATCTAAGTTCTGAGTATGAAAATATTTATTAATTTTAATTTCAACGGGACAAGCCCTTTAACAAAGAGATAATATATAATCCAAATAAGACATATATTAGAAGACATCTAAAAGACAAAATATGTATAGGATACAGTTCATTACGGTCATCGTAAAAATGACAGTTTTCGCAGAACAGTCGATATAATATTATATATATTGTTATTACTATTATGATTTAAGATAACGGTGTGTAATTTACGGATTATCGTGTTTAGTGAGTAATAAAAATCTATGTACGAATATAATTAATATTATGTTAATTGTTAAGATGATAATATCTTTATATGTAGTAAAATATTTGTATAATACGTTTACCGAAGATGTTGAGAGATGTGTATCGGTCGGTGTATTTTGTACGTGTATATAAGACGAAAAGAAAACGACGATGTATGGGAAATTCGAACAATTTCTGTAGTATTGGAGTAGGACTAGTAGGAGAGGACGTCCACGATATAGAGGAAGAGGAAGTTACGTAGTTTTGTGAGAGTGTGAGTTTTATGTGAATGTGTGCGTAGGACGTAGGTGACTGGTGAAGTGGTGACTTACATTCTTCAAACCTTCATTGTTTGGAAACCACGTTACAATAGTGTATCATACATCGCACGTATACATGCGCGTACGGATTGTAAAACGTTAAACTAGAAATGTATGTAAAATGTCAATTCAGTAAAATATTCGTACAAAATAAAACAGAAAATAATAATAATGATAATAATAAAATCAAACTACTGGGTACAATCGTACAGCGTAACGCTCGCGTGCGCACACGTTTTTCAACCGAAATGTTATAATATTTAATGATATGCATTCGGAAGATCTCAATCGGTTTTTGACTATTATAATAGTACATAATATTATAGGAGACGTGAATAGTTGTACTGCACGGACCGAGTATCCCACAAATACATGTCCTCAATAAAAAAAATCGTGAAGGTCTCTGTCATTACCTATATAGTATTATTATTATAACTGTTACTGTATATACATATATATGATATAGTGGAACGTATTTTTTGGTGTTCTGCAGATGCGTAACGTTCGACTACGGGTGAAAAAATAGTGATTTCAATGAGATTAATAAAAAATACTTGTACAACGTCCTATACGTATATTATATTATGTTGACATATTCTTCTATTTTGGCGTTATACTTAAATTGTTTTATACAATTAATGTTAGTAGAAGACTTATGTGTAATTTCAATAATAAGATTCGGAGGTAGGTATGTAATTTCATACTATGGACAGTTTCGGATCGGTTATTAAAGGCGGTATCGCTTTACAGAATTTAATAGATATTTACCACGGTACAAGAATAATATTCATATATAACTTGAGGTTTTTCGATTCATTAAAAAAGTTTTAAGAGTTTAGTAGCTGTGCAATATTTAACTTGTGGACAATTGGAAGATGATATTATATTATATAACTCATAGTAGTTATATGCAGTGTTGTTAAGGAACGATTCCTGGAATTGATTCCTTTTTTGAGGAATGAATAAATTAATTAGTTCCATTATTTTTTAAAGGAATAAGAACGTGAATTAATTCCTTATTTTTAGGAATAGGAACGTAAATATTATAATTCTTTTGTTCTTCTCGGAAATATTTTAACAAAACATTTGGGAGAAAAATTTCGTTTACTAATCATGTTTTTAATCTATATAATAGATGAGTCTACCAATTTTTTATTCACATATGAGTATATGACTTAGTGTTCTGATTAGAGTCTAGTGATTAATGATTATGATAATAATTGATAACTCATTAATCATTTAACCACCACAGATATCTATACTATAGTATAGATCAGTGGTGCGCAACCTGGGGGTTGCCAATAATTTTACATATAGTTAAAAAGTAATTGAGTAAAGTTATTAAGTAAAAATATATTATCATACACTTACATAATTTTGGTAAGAAGGGGGGGGGGTCGTATTATCAAAATAAATAATTTTGGGGGTCGTGGATCAAAAAAGGTTGCACACCACTGGTATGTCCGTATCTGTGTAAGATATCTGTGTTAACCACAGAATAGATTAAAATATGTGATTGATTCTTAATTGATTAAACGTCGTATTAGAGTGATAAGCGAATATATATAATACATATATATATGAGTAATAGTATAATATATACTATTATTATTATGTAGTATTTGAGATATATTTGAAATAATATTTTTTACATATTAATTGACAATTGTACTTAAAATTAAAATATTTTGAATAATAAAATAATTTTATTAAGTAGGTATTGATGTAAGCTAAGGTAGGTAACTAGGAACCAGATACTTTTTTAGAGGAACGAAAAAAGAACGAGTTCCTTTCTTATAGGAACAAGGAATTGAACGTGTTCCTTTTAATATTAAATGAACGAGGAATTGAACGAATTCCTAAATAAAAGGAATTTTAACAACACTGGTTATATGTGCTTGTAAACATTTAATTCTTCAAATCTCAATTATTAGCAATAACTTGCAATATCTCTTACAATTTAAGAGTTACACATTATCTATACTAAAATTAACTACTATTTATTTCATAGTTTTTATAAAGATTTCATTTTTATATATTTTCTGAAATTTATAATCATACATATAAATATATACTCCTAGATAGTGAAAAGTAGAATCATTGAGTTCTGAATGTTCCGATTTATATCAAAATTCATTGATGTGTAACACCGCAACTATATGACTTTTCAGTCCTTAGATATAGTTTTGTCCTATATACTCGTATGAATAAAAATACAATTTTCAGTTTTGTGAGTTGTGTAATAACAAATACGTATAGTAAGCAATACATAAATATTTTTTTATTTGGAAAATGTATTATTGCCTTTAGGTTTAGTGTTTACAATTAATTACTATAATGATATAATTTTAAAATTTTTTAAAAAACAACATTTGTTTAAATATCTTAAGAATGTCTTTTCAAAAGTAAAAACATTTCACTTTCTTCGACGTATAATACATAGGTACAACTATATCGCTTTCTCAAAAAGGTCAACACTAGGTTATCTCGTGGTCATCAAAACATATCGGTTAACCTACTTGTAATGTGAACAATTATAATTGAAGATTTTAAAAAACATTATATTTATAAAAATGATGTATTTAAAGGTATTTAACTCTTTCGTCTTTATGAAAACCATTTATTTCTGTATTATATTAATCATAAGTTGAAACAAAAAATATTAATACTACATTATATTTACATTTTATGAGATAATTTATAATTGATGCAATAAATAGTTAATAAATAAAATAAAATATTTAATCAAACCAACAAAATGGATAAGTCATTAAATCGGTTGTTTTATTTTCTGTAAAGTATTTGTAGCCCTTTGGCTTTGAGCATTAAAGTTTCAATAATTTTCTAACAAGCTATTTGATTTATTTCAAAAATTAAACTTTCGTTCAACCATATATAAGTAAGAAAAATTTAATATAATAATACAACAATAAATTCTCCTATTGAACAAATCGATATTATTTATTCGATCTCTCTAGAAAATATTAACGTTTACCTTCTTTGGAGAAATCTTAGGAAATTAAATGTTTTGTCAAGATATATCATGTACCTTCCATGTATTTATTCCATTATCAATTAATAAATTACTTTTACTGTACTAACACTAATGTATATTATACATTTATAATTTTCTACCAGTCGGTTCTTTTTTGAGATTAATTTATTCTGATGAATTAGGTGTTAAAAAAAAACACATACTTTTAAAAAAACAAAATTTTTAATCGCCAAATAATTGAATATAAAAAAGCGAGTTACAAATTTCAAAAATATAGATACCTTATATAGTTATATATTATATATACATAGAATAGAACATGAATGATAAAAGATTAATTGAATATGTGGTATGAAACTATAGTTAATTGTATTATCTTCTGTTATATACTATTTTAAATCACTTTATATAGATACGGTTATTTTTAATACCGAATGCCATAAAATTTAATCCTCATTTTATATATTAAGAAGGGTTTCTACATTTTCCAGGCACCGTATATAATATATCTATTGTGATTTCAATCTAAATGAAATAATACTTTATAAAATGTTTATTTATAAATTTTCAGCACTAGTTAACTACTACAGTACGGTTATATTTTAAAATAAAAAATTATTATCATACGTCCGAATAACATATCATACCAAACTGCCACATACCTATCAGTTTTTTTTTTTTGTATTCTAGTAATGTATTGAAAAATCTTTCGAGGTCATTGATTGTAAGACCCATATTTAGTTAGCAACATTATTTAGTTTACACATAAATATAAATAAACAAAATACTAGATTCTTGTGATGTTAAATACTGATTATAGATTCGTAATATAGAACATACAAGAAGCCAAATTATTAGATATATGACCAACACGAGAACGTTAAGAATATTATTTCTTTAGAATATTACTGGTATAATAAATAGATATAAAACGTGAAATATAATTACCGCGAAGAAAAAAGTTAAATATATGTTTTTTTTGTTTTTTTTTTTTTTTTTTTTTGACTTACAAATCAAACGTAAACCTGCCAATCTTTAATAGTTATTCACGCTTTAAAATTACACATGTGATAAACCACACAGAAGTGTAGATTTTATCCAAGTCCCAAGATACATATATTACGGGCACCGAAACTGCGTGAAAAAATATCTTCCATCTCCGTCATTAAAATAATACCTAATAAACATTGTAATAACCGTTAACGTATAGTTAAACGCGCTGTACAGCGTACAGAGATAATATGATCAAGACAAATTACACATTAATTATTTTATTAAGGGTTCATCGAGGGAAATATATATGTAACGTTACGAAATTGTACCTTTATAATGAAAAGTTGTATATTATTATTACGTATAGTGTCTATAGGATTTCAATCGCCATTCGCGCGTATATAATATTACCGGGGCAATTAGGTACCTACTGCGCGAGATACATTATGTTTATGTATATAGACACGTCGTCGTAGTATTATTATAATAGGGTTTGAAAAATGTCTACGCACAATTTTCTATGATTTCATATTATAGAAGATGCAAAATCGTCGTCGGCTGCAGCGGTGGCGGCGAAAGGGGCGTGTTCGTGGTGATGGAGAGTGGCGGCGCGAACACCGAGCCCCCCGCGCGGCAAGCCAGAGCAGTGGTACGGCCGCGAATTAAGAGTCCCGCCGGAGAACAAACGGACAGTTGGAAACGTGCTGTGACCAAAGTATTTATTTTTTCTCGTTACCGACCGCGTGCCGCAACGAGACGGCCCCAAACGGATTTTCCGCACGTTCGTTTTGTGCCCGTCGTACCTATATAATATTATTGCACTACAACAGTATAGGACGTGTGCACAAACCTCTTATTACCTAGTAATAAACTGGCAACAATTGCAGTCCGCGCGATCCGACCGAAGGAAACCGTCGACGCCGATGCGGACCGCCGCAACATTGCAGCTATTCATCGCGCGGACAATCGTCAAGTAAGTGACTTCTCGCGATCCTACTGTACACATGTTATCAGTGATGTTCCCATCGATTTTGTCGAGAGTATACCGCACGCTGCCCGCACGAGTCTCTCGTATATTTTGATAAAATGTATATATAAACAATAGTTATCGTTAAATCGATTTCGTTTTATTGTATTTTATACTTCTTCACGAACTGCTTGGAAGTATACGCAAATATACCCGTGAATTTCCAAAATAAACTTCTACGGCGTATACGTAGTAGGTATACCCTATGGCAGGGATCGCCCAACCTTTTTAAACAAGTGAGTTACACTCGAAATTTTAAGTCCCCGGTGATCGATATCCAAAATAATTTAGTTCTTTAGGTAGAGATTTGTTTGATGAGCAAAATAAAAAAAAAAAGGTCTTAGCTCCAAAGAATAATAATTTATTGTTTCTTCATAATAATAATAATAATAATATAATATATGTACACATTATCCGATTATTTATCATGCGATCGACCAATAATGGTAAAATTATTTTTTATAATAACGATCGATCTATATGCCTAGAAAGATCGACTAGCCGATCGCGATCTATTGGTTGGCGACCCCTGTCCTATGGGAACACCACTGATTATTATAAAATAATATAATATTATAGAACAATATCGGACTATGATTATTCCGCATGTTGTTAACGTATTTTAACGCGCGCGCGCGATGTTTCCAAATACGGAGTTTCCGGGAAAATTGCACTATGCACGCCGAGATGATAATATATAGGTACTGCAGCCCATGCAGCTCCGTCCGCTACGGACTACAGATCAGATCCGTAGTTAACTCGAATTCATAACGTCAAATGTAATATAATATTATACTAATAAATTATATTTCTATACAAAAACGTTTCCAAACCGTTTACCTGTTCATCTTATATACTTCAATGTATCAATAATCTGATGTACAACAGAAAATTTTTTAATTTTGTATAAATTAAATTATCCGAATACAAAATATTACCTTTCTCACAATATTTGTTTTCCGATTAGATGGATACTCAATTACATAATATAAGTATATTAAATCAAAATTTCAAAATCTAAAAAAAAAAATGTAATGTTACCTACTCTATATTTTAAATATCGTAAAAAAAGGAAAACTTTCAAGATACGATAGAGTCTTACGGTAATATTGTATTAATATTATTAATTATAAATTGTTCTCTTTTTGTTTGATAAGGTAATTTTTATTCCATCCAAATTTGAAAATTTAATAATGATTAATGAATAACTATAATATACATAATTACATTCTTGTGCGTAGTGTATACCTAGTACTTACATCACATATTTTTCAGTAGGTATAGTAATAGTTTATAAGTAGTCGATTTAAATAAAATATAATATCATTATAAAACCCAAGAACGTTCACTTTTCTAAAAAATATACATTATTCCCATCTAATTATAACGTTCTTGAAATATTAAAAATCAACCGCGTACAAATAATGGTCATTTTTAACAGGACCACAATAATTAATCAGGAAAGACAATCGACGTAAATCTGAAATTAAATTAAATGATCAAACGATCACGCTTATTGTTATTTATAAAACTATCGCACACTTTCACTAAGCTCGGTGTGAATACTAAATAGACCTCACGTTTTCGTTACGTTGTAATTATAATTCTGTATAATATTTGAGTTCTTGGAGTTTTTACTCATAATAATATAGTGATAACAGAAATAATTATAATTTTCAAGAAATGTGTATTTTTCACATAGTGTTGTGTAACGAAGAGCGTTACTACTGCCGTAAAAGGTACTGGTAACAAAAGTATAATGATAATAATGCATTAAGTAAATAAACATTTTAAAAATACTAAACAATAGGTCTTATGTAATTTTAGTATACCTGTACCAGATTGTAAATTATAATATAGGCTTGAGAAGAATACATGTCTTAGAATGACTGCGGATTTACAACTGCAATATGCACAAATTATGTTATACGTTGAAATCTCTATTAAATTAAAATATTTTTTTAATTCATCAGTTAATTTTGAAATAAAATTTAAAATAATTATAAATCAGATATAAGTAATAAATATTAAATAATATGAATGTTATGAGTATTATGACTTATGTATAAGTACTTTAGTGTTTGAAGTAGGTACCTACTCTTTTACTCCACTAACTCCACATTCATATATGAGCAGTAAAAACAACTAAGAAGTAGCCAATAGTAATATTATTTTAATCTGTTCGATCAACTTTTTTATTTTAAATCTTTAATAAGAAATCTCTGAAAAATACGTTATTTTTTGTTAGAAATTGCATTATTGCGTATTAATTATGTATTTTATGTTTAAACTAAGTGCAATCTAAAAATATTCTTGATAATTAGATAATTCACGTAATTTTGATACAAAGATACGGTTCCGAAATTATATAGGCTATAACAATAATAATATCAATACCGAATACTATATTTTAAGGTTTTAACAAAATTTAAATGAATATATTAATTAACTGTATTAACTCTATAATGATTTGCTTTTTAAAAAATATCGATATTTTTAATATATTAGTCTTCAGTTTGTTGTTTACAATTTAGTTAAAAAAAATGTTATTTAAAAATATATGAACAATATTTTTTTACGATTTATACACGCATTTTTAAATCATTTGATTGTACACGAATTTTATAATTAGGGTTCAATTTTAAATGATGCATTTGTTGATAATGATGATTTATCGATGCAAATGATACAATATATAATATTGATTATTAAGTTACAAGATAATGTTAAGAACTAATTTTAACAAAAAACCGATTAATATTATCGTCATAATAAATTGTAACATTCTAATGTAAATCAAACTTTATACATAAAAATATAAATCTATGAATAATCATTTTAAAAATGTAATAATTTTAATTGGAATAGCATATAAGTGATAATTTGCAGCATTTTAAGATGTTCGTAATTAAAATTTAAACGTAAATCAATAAACGTGCTGTATTTAAAATATTGTATTTACTATATTTTCATCAAAAATGATGAAATTACTTTGAAAATATTTTAAATTTTATGTATATCGATTTATAATTTTTGAATTAAATAAAATCGCAAAAATGGATTTTATTAAATCAGACGCATAGTATAGGCATATCAATGTATCTAGTTCTGTAATTGTATTTTTAAATTATTAGAAAATTTTAACTTTTGAAAATATTAGAAAACATAGATGGACATTCAATTTTTATTCGATTAAAAGATGCACTTCAAATTATACGGATAAAATAAATTGTGTTGTTGTGTAATTTTTTAGTTTTAAGCATAAATTATGCCTTTTGATAGTATTTGGTCCTTAGTTCATTAAAGTGTTGTATCGTAATTTAAATACTTAGTTTGATGTTTATCAATATAAATCATAGTTCGTTTAAATCTATTAAAGAATTTGACCTCTTGCTCTGAATCAGATTTGGGTAGGTCATGTACGGTAATCTGAAATCGTTTTTCCAAAATATATTTTATCTCATAAAATTTAATGCCATACATTTTCGTTTAAGACAGTGGTAAATAAGAGTAGTAGTTTATAAAACTTGAATCTTATTGAAGTATATTCGTAAGCACAAGCTACAAATAATATATATATATATACATATAGGTTGCTAATCGATAGCATGTATTTCAATTTTAATTTATAAATTCAATAATATAAATAGATTTTGAATGCGGGTAACATTAAATAATTTAAGGATATATATTTTAATTATTCTTAAATAATTTATGTGACAATGTCTAATGGAATATAGATCTACCTAATTAGAGAGGAACGTCGTTTATACATACCGTAGATTCATCTTCACAGTAAGACGTAAGACGTGTTATGTGTATAAGATAGGTAGGTATATGAAAAGTAAACGGAAGTAAACTCCAATAAAAACGTTTTTTTATCTTTTATGGCATAACTGTTTCCATTTACTTTTAAAGAATAGTATCAATAGATGTTTAAGTATTAGTTATATCCATCGTTAAACAATAAATAAAAGTTCTTGTTGAGAAGTTGATTTGATGGGTATATTAAATAAAAAATACATTTCCTCATTTCACTCGATATTTACTTAAATCTTCAACTGCTAGATGTTTTTGGTATTTCGTTATTTAAGAAAAACAATAGTTATTTTAAAAAGTTGATGTTTAAAAATGAACGTTATAATTGAATAATATACTTCTTTAAAGTCTATAATAATTTATCACAAGCAACAAATGTGTTGTCAATTGTGAACCTAATAAGTAATAGTATGATAATTAATATAAATTGTATTTACAATAAAAATAAACACCTTTACCATAAAAAGTACTTTTTTTGTATGTACGCTATAATAACTGTACCGTTTTTATCGTAAACATTTTTTGTCATTATAATCTGTTTGGAATACGGTAAAAAATGTTATAAAATTATAACGTAAAAAAAAAACTAAATGTTTCTATTACGAACGATATGGGAATACATCGATAACGTATAATATAATAATATGTAGGTGTATAGACATATATAGTCGTCTCACGAAGACCCAATGGAAAATGTAGCGGATGATAATCGTCTTCAATATTGTCCGGCATATAAGTGTATAACGGTGAAAGCATTTCGACTGTAATTTACGCGAAAAATACCACCGTCGATAATTTAAATATGTACGTTTACCTACATAATAATGAACACAATATACTGAAAAAAAAGTGCAACCAATTGATATTTGCCGAAGATATCTTTGCGGTTGTTTTTTTTTTCATTCTTGTATCGCATAATACTATTCGTGTAGGTATAATTTTATTATTTTTGCTTATTATACCCGCGTATTGGATGCAACATCCCGTTCGTCCGTGTATATCGACAAGTAACGCACGCATATCGTTTACAATATAATAAAACGTCCTGGTTACTGCGGCGGTTATCATCATTGACCATGACAAAACGCGTGTTTTTATTCCGGGGATAACATATAATTGAGTTAGAACGTGAATAATATCCAGTGAATCGCATTTTTATTACCTATATTTTTACGGGTGTTCTTGTGTTGCTTCGCGATATGGGCACCTGCAGCACACAACAGTACATTACGTTAGTAAATAATAATAATACACTACCTAGTAAAGTATTATATCATGTTACATATTATTACGAGTGTGTGCATCGCGTCTTGTACCTATATGCGTCATATTATGCGTGAACATCCGAATCGACATTTCCCGTTTTTTTGATTTTTGGGTCATAAAACCTATATGGTATCCTACATATCTACAGAGAATTATATTATTTAATCTGATTCAAATTAACGTAGTTTATTTCACAGTGATATGTATATACACCGTGTGTAGTGTGTAAATGAGCAAAAACAATATTCTTGTCCAGTTCGAAATAGATATAAGAAATAAAAATAAAACCGTTTAAAGGAAAAATGGACAATTAATCAGATGCTCATACATTAAAGTGGACAAATCTGGCATATATACCCAACTACCAGAAGTAATCCATTATTTTACAAAAATGATGTAATAAAATAATAAACGATAACCTGTAGACATTGGATATCATCACGACAGTATAAGGTATCTCATCGAATATCATTAACTCAGAAGTAACTTAGTATAATCTTTATCCACAAAATAACGAGATTGTAGTAATAATAATAA
Source organism: Chaitophorus viminalis (assembly GCA_025469195.1). Classification (NCBI taxonomy): domain Eukaryota; kingdom Metazoa; phylum Arthropoda; class Insecta; order Hemiptera; family Aphididae; genus Chaitophorus; species Chaitophorus viminalis. The sequence continues at coordinate 44,070 of JAIPRK010001082.1, forward strand.
ATCATTTAATGAAATTATTTACTATCAAAAAGATAACCTAAGAAACAGATGTAGCAGAATTGGACCAGTTGGTTGATCTGAGCAGTATTATCTATAGTTTTGGAACAATTCGATTTTCAAATCATTAACGACCGTTATCTCTCTCCAATATTAAGCTGTAAAATACGGATTTCTGTGAGGTTTTGATAACACAATTATATGACATGAATCACATCATAAAACATGTGTTACCAGAACATTCCTATATTAATTGCCAAAAAATGTGTTTACTAATGTTACATTTAAGCACTCAAATGTTACTTACAAAATAAAGATAATTATGTTCATTTATGTTTGATTGATGATGATGATTATTATATTAATACCAAAATATAACATTTATATTACACATAAATAACATTTTACGAAAATTATGTAGTCTTTGTTACAATGCTTTACTGTTTAAACTATACATAACTATGTAATTAAATTATTTCTAAAGTGTACCTACCTAATATTAAATTATTTAAAAAAAAACGCAACCATTATTTTTTTGATTTATTTCTGTCTAGTTTATTCTTAAAGTCATTTAAACATATTTATATCGTTTATATTTAAACGAAGTATAATAATATAAACAATAATTATTAATTAGACATATATTTGTATAATTAGTGGAGCTGTTGTAAGGAAATAAAAATACGAATGTACTAGCATTAACGGTGTTAAAAGTTTGAACTAAGTAAAATTTAAAATTATCTATGACCATCGCGGCAATCAACTGATTTTTATTATTTTAAAATTTGTAATTGTAAATCGTTTAATAAAAATAAGTAGGTATTTAGGCGAGTTCGTTAGTGACATAAGTTGTACTAAATGTTGTTACCCGCAATATTATCAAATTATATTGTACCTATCTGTATATACTATATAATACAGTGTATAATGTATACCATATAATGTTCTGGTGGCTTTTATTTGAGTTTTATTTATTTTTTGTGGTTACTATTATGCATTATAAATATTATATTGCATTTGTATGATGTGCTCATACTTGATAAATTATGTATATAAGTTACCCCGTGATTTTTCATAGAATAGTATGACTGTACATCTGTGAATGTGCTTCTTGGAATCCTAGAAACAAATAACGAAAGTCACATGGATACTAAAAACCAGTAGCTTTCCATTGGCTTCGATTGGTAGTTCGTTTAATTATCGCTACCTAGCCAAACCTACTTTCCCTTCAAAAAGCTATTTAATTGCTTGCTGATTGGTGGATAATTAACTCTCTTATTTTATGAACTCGGTGACGTTCAAATATTCTTATAAAATAATTTAAAAAACAGTTCACCTCGAGTGTAGGAGTATATGATATTATCTTTAGTATTATTTTACGTACTACTGTATACTACTACTTATTGTGTTCGGGATTATAATATTATACAGACTGTATATTTTTCAGTTTGATTAAAAAAATTATAATAAACAGCGTAAAATATAATTGACATGTAATACGTATATTATATGGATATTATTGAGTAAGCAGTTTGAAAATATACATAATAACACAAATTTTAAGTTATTGCTTCAACTTAATGGTTTAAATTAATTTAAAACAAAAAAGAATACTTTGACAATCTACAACGTCGTGTATATAGGTATTTTTATAAAGATTAAAATGTTATAAATATAATATTATTGTAATGGTAACAAAAAAACTGGATTCTCCGTATATTTTGTTTTATGATATTCCCAAACCAGTTTTTTTCAAATTAATACAAAAAAGAAGCGAATTATATTTATTTCATTATTTTGTAAGTATATACATAAAATAATATACAAAATTAGTAGCCAAGTAAGTTATAAGTAATAACTATCAAGTGAACAGTTGATTTTTATAATCTAGCGGAAAATCATAATATGTTAAATCCGCTAATAAAATGTGTTACTCCAGGGATATAAATTCTATTTTTTAGAGTTAAGCCGGTTTTGGATTTTAATATGTGTTCAAAACGATCTTTGAAGAATGCAATACTCTACATTCAACGAATTCATTTTATAATATAAATAACCTTACCGTTGTGATATTGTCATTTCACCTATTTATTGGAAGAATTAAGCTTTCAAAAATCTACGATGATAAAATCAATTTGGTTCTAAATTACTGTAGCTAGTGTGACTATATAATAGATCAATTAAACGATTAATTAGGTGAATAACACGACAAATGCATTAAGTAAACTGTTGAAAACGTCAATCATTTAGAATTTTAGACAATTATTAGAAAATCAGAATTTTTATAACGGGGTACATATATTGCATTTTATAATGCCATAAATATTATTAATTATGTCTGATGATCGTTACTTTTTTATGTATCGATTCAAGCTATATAATTCAGAAGATTCCTAATAATGCTAGTTTTATATAACTGTATTTCATAAGACATTATGAAAAGTATAAACGATACTTTTATTTTTACAATCTCGAACTGTGTTGATCCCTCAGGTGGCTGAGTATTATCATTATCATATTATATTGGGTGAGTCAAGTAAAACATTAAAACAGTAAATATTTGCATTAAAACTTCAAATAAGGCAAGAAAGAAGAAAGTTGAATTAAAAATTTAGTAAAATACACAAGCCGGTTGATATAATAATATATCCGCAAGGCATATGAATGAACAAATATAAATTATATAAATGAATGTATGATTATAGACTTAAATTTATAGTAATTGGCAATCGTTCCTTATTTTAAAGGTTTGTTTTATTATTTCAATAAGATATTTCTTAAGAAAAAAAACAACAGAAATATCGGTAAACATTTATCATGTCATCATTGAATATTGAATGACTAATACTCCTATACCTACATAAAATAGTTAATGTTAAGCAGCAAAAGGTTATTGTAATGTAATTTTAATAAGAAAATAAATAATTAAAAATATCAATAGTATCAAAAAATGCTACGGCACCGACAGTATAAAGTTTTAATTTCATTGATTTTGCCAAAAATAATCAAATTATTGTATATTATATAAAATATATTGATTATTGTAACACAATTCTAATTTAAACGCAATATGCACTTTATCTTTGTTTAACAAATAAATTATGCCATGCATGTGCGCCACGTATACGTATAAGTAATAAATATGTACTTAAAATACTAATCAATAAATTAATAAAATAATTCACATAAAACCCCGCATAATTCCATTAGGATGCAGTTCGTTTATTCTTAAGCGTCACGTTTATTATAATCCGAAAAAATTAACTTGAAATTTTTACTTTTCTTTAGACAAAAAACATTAATGTTTCTTGGTGATGTTGTCACCATGATATACGTGCTTTCATAACTCCTAGACCACTGATCTCTTATATCTTTCATCCAATAGGTAGGTACACTTCCTGATAATCCCACGAGGATATTTAACAACTTAGGTAAGCGTTAATTGCCAATGTATACGGAGATTTCCCAAATGAAATTAGTAACCCGCGGACATTTATCGTACAATATTATCTATAAATGTAGCTTTATTATGTAGATATACGTTAGATAATAATTTTTAGAAACTAAAAGTACGTAAATCATTATTATTTTGAAAGTCGGATGTTTGTATTGAAAAAATTTTACCGTGAAAAAAGTCTAATATCAATAAAATACCTTTTAATATTTTTTCATGATGTATCTAATATATAATTATGTAGACAAATTTTAATAGTATTTTATTTTCGTTGTCTTTCGGTCTTCGGACCACGTGCGATTTTAAATTGGAAAATAATAGACTAAATTGTGACGAGCAAGTAGAAAAATTAACTGTCGACCGAAAAAACTAGTAAAAAAATAATAAGTCAACTATTGCCGTCAGCGGATGTGCCATCACCAACATATGATAAAAATAATTGATACGTGTAGAATCTGCAGGACCTCAGGCCAAGCTAGGATACTGCAGTGTACCGTTCGCCGGGCATTTAAATAATACACATCATTTTAATATTGGTATCTGAAGTCTGTTATTTCTTGTCTCTAGAAATTAAACCAGATATATTTATCATGTGTGTGTATAATATAACATAATACTAGTTTAGAAATATCTCGATTTGGAAGTCTCATGTCCAGAGAGTAAATTAGTCCATGTTTTCAGGTATTTTGTGTTTTTTTTTTTTGTCAAAAATAAATATTTTTTACCGATCACAAGAATTTTATTTGAAATAACTACTAAATTATTTCCCCGAACACGTTTATCTATTGTTTAACGGTTGAACTTAAATATTTGATTAGTATTAATAATGTATAAAGCGAATCTAATACTCCCTAATTTTTTTTATGTAATCAGCAATTTATATAATATAACCTGAGTATAAACCATATTCATAATTTTCAAAGCGGAGCTATAAAATTGCATTAAACAGTAAATTACGAAAATAAAAAAATAAAATGTTGTACTCATTATTATTATTATTATTATAAACGCATCTTGTATGTTATAAGTGTCAACAACGTGCATGTAACATGTATACGGATTATTAATAAAGGAATGTAAATTGTAAATTGCATATAGTGCATAAATTTGTGTGTATTATATGTACAAAATCTTTTTAAAGAGGTTCGACATCCAAGATGCCGCTGTAAATATGTTATTTTATTACATTAACAAAAAAAAAACCAGAATACGAAAAAGGACATCGATTTAACTCGCAATACAACTGTAGTGTATTATACCGTACAAGTACAGTAGGTATAACATGCTGCGAATGGGATCGGACGACATGTAGAGTGTTGTTAATATAGGATTTTTATATTTTTTCATACTCTGACAATATTAACGAATTGTTCTTGATTTTGAAATGTGTTTTTGAACCGGATACCGTATATGATGTGATATTGGAAAATATTAAATAACGGATTCGCCTCATTGTATACACGCAATGGCTTATGTCGCAATGAACATTTTGTATCCGCTACTATATTATAATTTATAATATTTATTAACGGACCGGACACCTCGATGTGCATTGTTCTCGCTCGTAATCTTACTCCGAGTGGATATATGTCGACCCATCGTGTATTCCGAACATATTAATTAATTCCAAATTTTGCAGTAATAATTTATACACGCTTGTCGCTGCACGTAAACAACGCGCGTAATTTAATTTATCACGTGAAAAGCATCCGAACTATCTCTGCACCATCGTCTGTATATTGTCGAAAATGTACTACTCTATATTTATTATTATATAACATGTTTGCTGCGTTGTGAGTATATTATACATGGTCAAATAGGTCTTATTAAATACAAATTACAACAAATTCGACCATATACAAAATTATAGTGGTTTGTGCCAATATTCATGTACCTGTACTGCAAGCATTTGTTTATTATAGCTTAATTTATTATTTTATTTTATTTTTATGTAAGAACTTCTAGTATACTCGTATTACAAAATATAAGCTTGGCGGTTACATTATTTTCAATCTGATAAAAATATAAGTACAAAGTAAAATAGTTATTCTAAAAAGTCATCGGAGATAAAAGAGAGACAATAATGAAGATTATATACAGTGAAACTTCGATTACCCGTCTGTAACGGGATCACAAAAGGGCGACGGATAATCAAATTAGACGGATAAAAGAAATATATATACATATTAAAATGTATTGTTACATTTAGTTTATTTAAAAAAATAAAATGAAATATTTTGAATAAACTTTTTCATAAATCAGTTTATTAGTTTTCTTATATTAACATTAAATTTGAAATATCAGCTTCTGTTAGGTACATAAATATTTCTTTAGTAAACTTCCATGGAAACATGAGCAGCCACGTACAGTTCGACGAGTTTATATTTAATCAATACACCGATTTCAATGTATACGTTCAGAACTTCCTGTCTTATTGATGCATTATTGATACATACACTGTTACTGTATTCAATCGAAACTGATAAGTTATAATAGCTTTAATATTATGACTTGTACGTACCATGTTTGCTATTAATTATTATCGGAATTCAATAATAATACACTTATTAAGTGAAAATACCAGTGTCGAACTATCGAAACGTATTGTATTACAAGCGTTCGTTTATCGTCTGTGATGAATATAAGTGATATGGAACTATACATTTGTCACCAGCTTAGACAAAAAGGTAATAGGCATAAAATAATACAATTGATATATAGTTTTCAGCCTAGTGGAACAGTCACATCATTATTATTTACGGTACGGTAAAGATTTGATTACAATTATTACGTTGAATGCATTTTTAGATCTATAAATCAAATCGTTCACAAAAACTCGTGAAGCTTGAAGTAAATTTATTATAAAAATTAAAAATTGGCTCCAATATAGGTCTGATATTCGTCGTCACTCTCACTTTTGAAGTCTAGACAATATTGGTGTCGCTACATTTTATTCTATTATAAGATAAGTGTTACATAAATATATACGAGTATATATTATTGTTTTACATTATTGTATACAAACGTTGGATTTAAGTACAGTGATACTGCATAACATATTGTGTTTGATTTACAGTAGTGTTCGAAGAACTGTATTGGTAGTATTGGTACTTTTACGGACGCACTGAGAACTTTTATAGGCACGGGTATCATTTCGGGACGCAATTATTGGGATATCCACTAATAATATTGTCAACGATAACCAGAGCACGAAACTTTATAGGCTTAAAAAGTTATGAAATATGAACATTATGTTTGCATGGAAAAACAAAGAAATAAAATAAAAATAAATTTAAAAAATATATTTTTTTACCAAGAAAAAAAAACATCAAAAATTGATAAAAACGATCAAATTTAGTTAGAAAGCTTTTTCTTACTTTTTTTTTTCAAATCTGATAAAACTGATGAAAACTGGTCCTGTTTAAAATATGGAAAAAAAAAGTTTCAAATGTAATTATTTTCTAAAAATTTTCTAATATGTAATAAAAATTAGAATAATATGCAGAAATTTCAAATATAAACAAAAATTTATAATGATAAGTTTGAAAATGGAATATTGAATAGTAATATAGTAATCTTACAATTGTATAATTTTATTGTTTTTCAAAATTTAGGTATTTAATAATTGATCATAAAAAGTTCTTTTGAAATTCCACTCAATTTTTTGTCATAAACTAGTAAGAAATATGTGTTAGGAACTTTGTATCAAATTTCAAAGGATTTTTATCAAACCAAAATTATTTCATCAATAGTTTACGAAAAGCAACCATGAAAACATGAACATTTCAAACATCTATCAATTTTTCACTTAAATCAGCAAATTATAGAATTATATATTCTGTACAATGGAACAGCCCAATGAAGATTTTTTGAAATCTTTTTTCTAGTCTCAAAATCTGGGTTTTACCTTATATTATCTTTACTCTTTAGAACAGGTGTCGGCAACCTTTTCAACCATGTGAGCCATACTATTTTGCAAATGTTCATCAAGGGCCACATAAATAAAAATAAAAAAATTGATATAATATTAATAATTTTTTTGCTATTATAGGTAATTATTTTACATGGAATATGAGTATAAAACAATACAAATTTTACTCGAAAAATTGCTTTTAAGAAAAAATTAAATTGAAAAAAAAAATTTTAATTTATAAATTAATGCGACTTCTGTGCCTGCAATTTACTATCTACTTAATTTTTCGATATCGGCTAGCAAACTTGTTGTTGAGACTCGTAATACAGCGTGCAAATGTTCATCACTAAGATGTATAGAGTGCTTATTTTTTTTATACTTGAAAATCAAAAATATCTGTTCACATCTATATGAAGTTGCAAAGGCCACTACTAGTTTTTGTGCAAATTGTCTGATTTCCGGGAATGTAGATGTTGGGATATAACTATAAAATTGAGACAAATTAGTTGCTCTCCGAAAAATTTTTTTTAGAACCTCGTAATTTTGAAGTTCTATGACTTCCATTTGTAAACTATTTTTGACATCATTAATGTCCAAAATATTATTGGATAAAACTAAAACACGAAAATTAAACATTTTTGAGAGGGCTGTACAAAATTGCTTCACGGGTCGCGGGTTGGCGACTCCTGCTTTAGAACATTATCTTAAGCGTAAGCAATAAACAATCGTGCGAAATTTCTTGACAATTTCTGATATTATGGATCGATGTGACATCAATTTTGAGCTTGTCGAGCGTTTTAAATGGCTGCCCGAGTCGCCAGAATAAAAAAATATGATGGCGTGACACGTTGATTTCTATGAGAGCTTTACAAGGTGGTGAAATGTATTTGTTATCAATCACCTTTATATTAACGTATCTGATTATAACTATAATACGGTTTTTCCATCGACCATCTCGCACAAACATCCTGTGCAAATTTATCCGCGAAATAATGAAACACACAAAATCATGCAAGAAAAAAATGTTGCGGTAGGTTTTGTTTTTTCCTTTCGACGTTCGACTATATACGATACGGCGGCGTGCCGCGTTAATTTAATGTAAACAAATAAAAGTACATGACGTACTTGTTGCAATCCTCGGCGGCGACGTACGGCATCGGACACGCGCGATAGATTTAATGAAAAGCGATTTTCGATTAAAATATAATACATATTATGCTCGTGTCACGCGCGCGCGCTACCGCGGAACCGGTTAAGGCCGACCGGTCGATGTTGTATTTAATATAATATTGTTCGCGTATGTTCACGTCACTATAGCACGCATGCTTCACGTAGCCCGGGCCATAGACCACTGTACCGGACAAGCATATACAGAGCGCGATCCGGAGCACTTCACAAAGCGCGTACATGTCACATGTATATATTATGCGCAGCACGTCTGCCTCGACGACGATCTCGGACTCGGTGATTTTTTTCTCCTCTATTTTATCGACCGCTAATTATAGATTGATTCATTGCCGGTGGTTTTTGCCGGCACATCGCAAGGCACTGCCACGTCATATTATTATTATTATTATTATTATTATTATTATTATTATTATATGCGATGGGCTGCAATAAATTATACAATATTAACGTACACGCACTCATGTACACACCCGTTATTATTACCTCTATGTACGTACAGTTGCTGTGCACATCTTTAGTCAATGGCGTAGTTATGGGGGGGGGATGATGGGGATAGATCCCCCCAGAGCCTTTTTTTTTTAATGTTTAATGCATTGACATATAAAATATAATAAATTATAATTACGAATATAATCCACTATGTCCTTATCTTGGCTCTAATTATATCTTTCGCCTATCATATTATCATACATTCATACAATCATATGCGAAACGCAATACTATAGATCAACCGAGTCTTTTCTACAAATTTCTATTATATATTTCGTGTGGGAACTTACTAAATCCCCTTTATATTTATCCAATTATTAAAATATCCCTCTCCCCCAGAACCAAATCATAACTACGCCACTGTCTTTAGTGCGTTATTATATTGGTTGTATAGCGATCTGATGTATGTAGGTGGCCTAGCCAGGATTATACAATGGGGAGGGGGGGGTTAAGTATGAATTAATTTATTAGTTTTTTACAGCTTTTTTATTTTGTGTATTTTACTCAATGTTTCGGTATATTCTTATTGGACCATTCAGGAAACAGATTCAGTGATATATATAGAAAATAAAAAAAATTATTAATTAATTAATATAATTAAAATAAGCTTAATATTAAAATAAATAATTTTGGTTTTTCATAAGATAAATAATAATATGTTTTACTTTATCTGATATCATGCATTTGCTAATAGTACCTATGACAAAAAAAAATCAAAATTGTTACACTAGAATTAAGGAAGTAAACAATAAAATGAATATATTTATTAGGTTAAAACATGAAAATATCAACAGGGGGCTTAAACATCCAACTCCCCCCCCCACCACTGATAACAAGTATATATATATTATGTTGCGTGAAGATACGGACAGGCACGATTTGGCGGAAAAGGATAGTAATAATAGCGATCATGTTTTTCTTCGATGGCTATTTTCCTTTTTTTTCCAAGTCTTCCAACTGCGATGGTTCACATAGTGCTACAGTCACGTGTGTATTGGTTGGTTGCGATAAACTATAGCGTTTCGGTGTAGAACATTTCGGCATGCTTTCCAATTTCCTAGTACACATATATGTACATTATATGATTTTAGGCCCTGATGTGTACACCTGCGTGGTCGGTAAACTCGTCGAAAAACTTAGCAACGGGATTTTGAACGAAAACCTTCGGCCAAAAACGAGTTTCATGACAACAGGTTAAATTACGACTATATTATGTTCGACTCCTGGAATATCCGTTTATGTAGTATACTATACTGCAGTATAGTGTAGTATTATATTATACGCTATACATGTGTTCGGTTTGGGAAATTACATAAAAAGCGCCGCACGCCGCCGTAGGTGTATACACAAAAAAACGGTGTTCCAGCATAGAAAATAAAAATAAAATAACGATAATGAAATCATAACTATAATTAATGTCTATCTAGATACTGCGCGGAGAGTTCGGAACAATATTATATTATACGGCACAAAGTACCTATGCGATTACCTATTTATGTCTATAGTCGTCTCCTGTGTGGCTGCAGAGCACGCTTGCAGCTGATGTTTACTACTATACAAAAAAAAAAAAATTAAAAACTGATCTTTATCACTATATGTTAATGAAAGTATATTATCTTCGGATGATCCGTAGACACGTATCAAACACGTTTGTGCGATCGATAAAAATTATCTTTATGGCACTACTATGTATCCAGTATCCACTCACCACTGCGCGTCTGTGCGGTTGGTTGTACGATGTATATACCAACTTCTACAGAACATCACGTCTATATGTTGTTACGTAATCTTTAAAATTCCAGAACGGTTTGTTAGTTTTTTTTTTTCTTCATTTCACTGAAAGGCCAATTAGTGATTTCAGTTTAACGCCTAAGAAGGAAATGCCGGTCTTGTGGTTAGTGATGCGGTTATACCAACGGTGTGGTGCTAAATCGGAGGAATTGATCCAAAAGCAGTCGTGATAGCGATGCGACTGCATGAGATCTAAGGATGGCTAATGAAGATAATCGCCTGAGAAAAACATAATATCCTTACGAGCTACCTACGTGCACTCAAAATGTAAAACTTATACGGTGAATACGATAATAAATAAAAATAATAATACTATTTTTGTCATTCTTTCCGTAATCAAATTGTTACGTCCGAATTGGAAAACAAAATTACATATCACATAGTTTATGTATAATAGTAACGAATACCGGCAGTTCCTGAAAAATGTACTTATATACGTATATATTTATAACATTAATATTTGCCATGGAGGTATTAAACTCAAATTGCACTGTGTTGCAAAATAATACGTTTACTGTCAAAAGTACCGAGTTTTTTTTTTTTTTTTTTGTGGTGTCACGTAAAATGTACGATACGTATAAGAAGTTCAAAACGAAAATGATCTCGTCCATTTTTCATACGTTATTTGGACAAGTCGAAATAGAAAGGAAAAAAATAATTTTCACAGGAAAACGTAAATATAGTGGTTGTGCAGCTAAATTATAAATTTGTGATCAACTAACCGGAAATCTAAAACAAAAAATTACATAGACTATACCTAGGTAAAATAATGTAATATACATAATGGATCTGCGAACATTTTATTTCTGATTTTTATCGTCGTCCAAATAAACGTTAAATTTCTTAAGTTCATACACCCATTTGAATGGCCAATACGTGCCAATTGTAGTGGTACTATTATATATATATTATCTGACAATAATCAAATTATGAATACTCATGAAAATATTTTTAAAAAAATGATTACAACAGTTAAACACAGTAAAGTGAAATCTTTACTGTGCAGATGTTACTGGTTATGTGTTGAATATATAGTCATTCTATAAGATCTTTTATACTTTTATAGTAAGGTCAAAGTGTATAAGGTTGAATGTCATTTTAAACTATATACCTAGGCAAATATATACATAATTCCTAGGATTTCTATGAAATATCAATGCTATGTTAGGTTATGTTTAGGTAAAATATGAAGTTTAAGATAGTAGTTAATCAAAAAATATTTAATATTTTAGTTTATTTATTGTAGCATACAGTGAATGCGTGACATTTTCAACTGCATAAAATACTGTTTCATATACCTACACAAACATTTTTTGGTTAGATATTTTTACTTGCATGTGCATTTGACTGAAACTCTAACTGTAACACCAACTTATGCACGTTTAAGATTTTTATCTGACCATATTTTCATTTTAACTGTTTGATTACTTCTGACTGATTTGCATCAATGTAGTAGGTGATGTATAATTTTATATAAATTTATTGTATACACTAAATTTGATATTTTTCCTGCTAATTGTTGGTATTTCATAGAATCCTTAGATATTTTATAGAATACCACATTCGGTAACACATACTTACCTACACAATGAAAAAACTATACGAAAACTATAGTAATATGTAAATTCAAAATGCCCAGAAACTATTGATAATAATATTTAACTTGAATTTAGCCCTAATATAAGTCCATAAGAATAAAAAAATGTTAACAAAATCTATTGTTATACAATATGTATTAATGTAAAATATTGAGGCTCATATTCGGCAATGAGATATGTTGACGATATCTTATTTTATGAAAATATTTAAATTATTTATCAAAATATGTTTATCTTAATGTCCAACGTCTGATATTCTACAACATAAATTTATCAACAAAATTAGTATATGTTATCGAATATATAGTTTTTCTACATCTATACGAGAGTTATGAATGGTAATAGATGATTTCATTACATCTCAATATCACATTATATTCCTGAGGTACGTGTCCAGGTTTAACAAGTATTTGAAATATTCGTACCATAACAGGAAGAACAGTTATGTTTTGTGAGCACTATTTGTATGCCTTGGATCAAGGCAATTTCCAAGTTTATATTATAATGTAGTAAAAACTGAACCATTATTAATAATTTGTTAGCTGAGCTTAATATTTTTTTTTTCATTTGATGGAAATAATATTTCTAGTTCTAATCATATCACGACCACAAATAATTATTATGACATGACGTACTACGTACTACGTAGGATGAGTATAGCTAGAATCATAGACCTTGTACAAAAGTATAACAAAAGTATAGTATAAGATCTATGGCTAAATCCATACAGATTTTGCAGTTTTTTCCTTTAAGAACTATTTTAAACGCATATTTGTTAAATCCATAACAACAGATTACACAAATGTGCAATTATCGACGACTTTTTTTTAATATTCAACAAATGATATCATGATCCGTTATAATCATTTATATATAATATTCTATTCTTACTACCCAACATTGTTACTTGTACATTCTGAAATTATTTATAAATCTACATCATTTATTTTTTATTTTATTTTTTTATTTTAATGTCAACTTGAAAGTATATCTTTTCATAATATAGTCATATTTTGCTTCATTTTAATTAAACTATAGTCTGATATAGCACCTATAAACAAAAATTTGTAACAAGTGGTCTTTACGCATTATAATTATTATTTTAAACTCAAATTTTGATGTGGTATAGTAAAAACAAAAAATAAAAACTTGAATATAAACTCGTTTCAGATATAATTGTTATTAATTTTTTTTTTTTGTTCTAGATTCTATACAATTTAATCAGATTATGTTATTTTTAACTTGAGGTCTAAAAGCGAGTTGAAACTGTATGTTAAATGCTTATTATTAAAATCACACATGCAGAATACTTATTCACTTTTAAACGTTAATTAATTTGATTCGAATTCTCTGAAACACTTATTCAAAATTTGATAATATGATTAAAAGTAAATATTGATTTATCAAAAAAATAATTGTAAATTTAAATAGACTAGATATTATGTTATTATTCTCTATTATTACCTAAATTGAATGTAAAACATCGATATATAATTATAATTTTATATACATACTGTTACAAACATTAATTATGCATATGCATTTGGGGTTCTCCAATAATCTATTCAGATTTACTAAAAATAATTTTTGGAGACGTTGTTGTACATGTATTTATAACAAGATACATTAACGTATATGCATTTACTTTGTTAAAAATGAAATTAGTTGCAACTTATAATTATAGTTTTTTGCGAGTTAATATTTACACCGTCTTTATGGAATAAATTATGCTATAAAATAATATTAAATTTTGAAACTAATTATTTTAAGTTTTGGTGCACCTAATTATTTTTTATAGTTTGTTTTTCTAAGAAAAAACCAATCATGAAAATATGTATTAGTAATTAACACGTGTTCATTCAAAAAGCTAAACAAATATTAATCGATTTGATGTAAAACCATTTAAATATTACACTTCGGGCAATTCATTAACCATATATTACAAATACATAATATGATATTGTAGAGATGTAAGTATTTGACTTTTATGTCAGGCAGGCCTCAGGCACGTAAGATTAAATCCACGGTTATCTAATAGATAACCGTGATAAAATCTCATCAAGACAAAATTAAAATTGTATATAATTATTGATTTGATTAGGGCATATTCAAACCATAATTGTAACCGAAGCATAGTGAACTAAATGATAGAAAAATGACTGATGTAGTATTGATGTTCATTAGTCCTGCCAAGTAGATATTATAATTAAAGCAACAAATAAAAAAAAATTTCATATTCTTATTACTTACGTAATTTTATACATAAAGTAAATTAATCAGTGAATACAGCAACTAAATTTTCCACACGTTTCTATTCAAAAATAAAGGTATTCATATATTATTTATTTATATGTAAAAATGTATTATGTATATATACATTCATATAATTGCAAATCAAATAAAAACATTTTATCGTAAACCACCTTAGTATAGCTACCTATACATTTTAAAAAAATACAAATGGTACTGTAGACTGGGTAATTTTTTATTTTCTCAAATTTTTTTAAAGTATATAAGGAAAAACAGAAAAAAATATTGAAGTTCGTGATGAATTTCATACCGTAATCGTTATAATATTTCTTTCGTTTAAGAAGTAATTCATGGTATTTTATGGCTTAAAAATTATCATGTTTGATTCCATGCTATTATACCTAATATTTCAAATATGCTTTTTTTTAAATTTTTTGTTTATGCTTGAAGTTTAAAAATTATGTGATTTTTTCACGAATATCATTTTCAAAACTAAAACTAACACAAATCGTAAAAATATTTCAGTAAATATTATATATTATTATCCAGATAAGTATAAAATTGTAATTTTTATTATTCATTATGTCTTCACAACTTCGCTCTTGGTTGTTCATTTTGAGCAATAAATTTCATTTATTACCAATAAAAATTTGATTTCACTAATTCTAGGCAGAAAATAACGTTTTATAACACGTTATTATTGCAGGTAATAAAAGATACATCAATTCAGATTTTTGCATTAATAAAACCATAAACCTATATAAGATAATCACAGAAATATATAATATTATAACTGTAACGTCTGTAAATCTATTTTCGGAACATTTATTTCTACTTAAAAATGTAATATACATTTAGTGTTAACTGTTAGTGATTTACAGTTATAAACTCACTGAAATTGTATATTATCATATAAAGCTTATCTAATAAAATATATAGAAATATTTAATTGAACCACCAACATAATAATATAAAATGTTTTAATAATTAAATTATTATTTTAACGAACGTAAATTCAGTTTATTTTTTAAATCAACAACGACAGATGATTATTGATAAAAGAATAACTCAATTTTAATTTTTATACTCGTTTTTAAAGTTAGAATAATCCATTCAATTTATACTTTACATAATTTAACTGATTTCACAAAAATCGATAAATTAACTAATAAAATAAATAAAAAATTTCTAAGTGGTCAATACTTGCGTAAATGTATACAAGAAAAAAAATGTAAAAAAAAAAGATTAACTTCTGAGCTTCTGAACTTCGCGTAGACGGTGTCCAAGTAAATGATTTCCACTTACCGCAATGACAGCCTTGGACGCAGAAATCAGCTTCGGTAATAAGTATAATATACTCGGTATGCGAAGAAGATATGATCTCTCGATGATTTGCGATCAATACGTATAATACATATTGTACGTATATATACGTATATATTGTAGGTACCTATCTATGTATATTTATCAATAATTTATATATTATGTTAGTATATATATATATATGGTTATTAAATATCAATTAAATTATGTATATTATTTTCCACTACGTCGTCGGCCGAGAGTTTAACGATGCACGTGGTGGGCGGACAGACGGTAGTGTATTAATTACTCGTACAAGTAAACACATGGTATATATCATACAAAGTGCGCGATTATATAGGTAAAGCATGTAATTTTTTTTGTACCGTATCGTTCTTAATGATGTTGGCGGTAACCGAAGACGGCGACGATAAGGACGAACAGGACAGAAACGCGTTTATCCCCTCCCATCCATCGAAGGAACCTGAAAGATTTTCAATAGGTATTTTTTTTCTTTCGTACGGCAATTTGAAAGATGATTCGCGGAGAGTCGCGTGCACGTTTACGGAAAAGGACACAGAGAGAGAGAGGGTTAGAGAGAGAAGCTGCACGTGAGACTACGATGTGATATATCCGAACGCGGTGGCATCGGTTAACCGGTACTACCTAATTACTAGTTTTTTTTTTTGATTTTCATTTATTATATTTACGTACGAACCGACAAGCGCGATCGGACACACACGGCAATACGTTATCATATGCACAGACGGTCCCGTGCGACGGTAAGCGGTTTCGTCAGCTATACAGCGGAAACGAGTATAATAATAATAATAATAATAATATAATATTGTCATCTATACTAGTTGTAGTGCGTCGTAGTGTTTGCACGCGTGCGGGTGTGTTCCGTGAAAAGCACGTGTGATGATACGCGCGTTGTTGGGGGTAAAGCTGCGGACTCGCGGAGATCGTAGAGTTGTACAATATATGGAAGGACATGATTGGCATTTTGTTCGACGGACGTTTCTTGAAATCTCGGGAAAACGGTTCGCGCATAAAAATCGTCACGTATACATAGGTACGATAAAATATGTACAGCATTTATTGCGGGTCTGTCCGCGCCGCCGAGCGAATGGGTCTTGTGCGTATTATCATAGTCGATTTGGTATTCTTGTAACGGCCGACCGGTAGATGAAAAACGCATAAATATATGATAAGTATATAACAGATGTATAGTAATAATGAATAATGATATTATGTTTGCTGTTGTTCGAAACGGGTTCACGGTGCCCGATATCCTCGTCTTATTATCGTACGATTTGCATGTGCAATTTTCTATCAGCAAATAGTTTTTAAACATTCATGACTTCATGAGTGTTTTTTCAAATCGTCATTAAATTGTTTCCAGTTTCCAAATGATCCCGCGCGGTTTGTAGGTTATAACTATTTTTAAACATTATAATAATAATTTATTCACTTACAATTTAAGTCGGTGATAATAATTAAGATGATAATAATATGTATTAATGATGCGATTTGTTTTCATAAGTATAGAAATTATGCACAATTCTTTTACGTAACATTCATTATTCTCCAGCAACAATTTGTTATGAGTTTATGACTTATGAGAAAATAAACTATTTATGAATGGTTCGTAATTAATTGCTGATGCGAATGATTGTTATATGCACCCAAATATCCGTCAGAATAATACATTTTCTACATTACCTACCTATAATAATTTCAGTTACACAAGAATGCTTTCTAGACATTGTTGTGTAGCTTATATGTGAGACTTTCTAATTTAGTTTCCACATGAAATATTTTAAAAATTGCATTTATTTATATAATTAAATATATCTATAAGTAATGGTAATGTATATTGAATTCGTTTATGGTAATAACTATATATATATTGTAGAGTAAAATTTCAAAAATACAATCATTATGTTAAGAATCAACTGAACCTATATAAATCTCATAAGTGAACAGGATACTTAAAAATAGTTTTTTTCATCTCATATTCTAAAACATCATGTAACACTATAAGTTTACCATCCTTTGTCGTTATTTTAGAATCTGATGCTTTGTTCCAACCATATATAATATTATTATATCTATATGTCACCTATAATTTAAAAAAAAACGTTAATAATTATTAATTTAATATTTTTCATACATTTTAAGTACAACAATTCATAACTATTTTCAAAAATGTATTGTACATTTTTTTTTGTTCTTTTCGACTAACTTTTTTCTTGGGAATATAATGCATTAGGTACGTCAAACACATAATATATACCTCTAACAGAAGTTTCGTCAACATTTCTCAGTTAATATTTTAAACGCTGTTTTAATTACTACTCTATATAGTTAACACCTGCTCTCTGCAGGTAAACCGAACACCGGTTCAAGGGGTTATAACTGACATAAAATATTTGTCGTTTATGTTGACTTCAGTACCGGTTTTCCAAATAGTTATTATTAGTTTATTATAAACCATTTTATGTAGGACGAATTTAAAATATAAAAATTACATAGGTCACAATTAATAGCTTGGAATCCATTATTGGAACGCTACTCGTTTAATTAATTTGTAGGTATATAGTTGGTACGTCATCGTCGTGTATCATCCTGGCACCTCATGTATAACATAATATTGAAACGATACAGATGAAATATTATACTTTGATCCGAAGACGCAATAAATTTAAATGTTGTTCGCGAAAATATTGACCAATCTAATGAAACGTAAAAACGCTCATTATTCATGCGTGGATATTATTTTATTTTTCAATTCAAGTAATATTATAATTAACACGTCAGATTAAATTGGATTCGGGACGAGTGTATTAGTTTTAATTATTACATCGATCACTGACGCGTAAGTTATAATAATAATAATAGTACAGCCTCTAGGCTCTTGCCAATTCGTGAACCAGTGAGGAAAACAGGCGCGTCGTAGGACTTTTGTGCGTGTACGCGATGTACGTGCAGCGTCCAATCACTCGTCGTCCAACCATCGGTATATTTTATAAGAATCGTGAACAGAAATAATCAGACTATATTATACAGTTATGCACATGCATAATTAACTTCAATCGCCGCGACCGGCGTACATATATCGCTTCGCGTGTAATTGCAATAGACTATAAACACGTGCTGTAAACACCGCAACTATATACTACATATTGTATATATATATACATAATACCCAAGTGGAGTAATTAGGCAAATTTATGTACGAGTATATATTATGTTAAACATGGGTTGTAAGTATAACTATTCTATGACTTATATATATATATATATATATAATATACACGTCGATATTCGTACGGACTTACCGATGTTTTTACGATACGTTCAATGTCGGCAAAATATTTATTATATTTATTATACGTTCACAATACCTGAAGGCGCGCAGCGCGTATACGGTTCGCCTGTCGTAAATTATCATAGAATACACACGAGAAATGAGCGATGAGCGTTGTATTAACATCACGTACAGTAGTAATAATATTATTACTAATACAAGCAGCAATACGATTATAATAATATAATGAATGCGATGAGCCGCGACAAACATTATAAAACATTATTGAACCGAGAACGTACGCGCGGAAAGTGGTCGCTGTATTATCATATTCTATTATATTATGTTCTACACCGTTATATTATTATAATATACTCCCGTGTTATGATTGCAGTACTTATGGTGATTCTTTCAGAAGGGGAGGGGCCGAGGGGGTGCATAAGTACGAAAAATGAGAATAATATTATACACAGAGATTAAAACATGCTATTATATTATATCGACATCGATAATCACGCACGCAAACAATTACCAAGTTTTAATTTTTATCCTGAAACCTCTCCAATGAATAAAATATGTACACGTAGACGGAGAAAATACTTTTAGAAAATGCATTTAAATGTATAATGCGTAGGTACTTTATAAACACATGCAATAGACGCTGAACACTTGATCTCTATTCTGGTGTCTGAAATACAAAATTACTCCATAAATACGTTATTAAGCAAACTTACAAACGTTTAAGATTTGCATAATTTATTATAAAGAAATATTATTACAAGTTTTTTGAAAAATGCAATAAAAGAAACTATATTTACTACTCAATTAAACGTCATATTTTTATCGGGCTCTCGACTGTCTGCCATAAGAGGCAAGAAAACAAATTTTTCAAAATGTACATTTGTATACTCGTATACAATACTGGTAAAATAAAACGATCCATCGTGGCCGAGGAATTCAAACCAGTATTATAAATTATATGGCGAACAAAAATATATGTCTTCCGAGATGATAAATGTATAACATAATATTCATATTTGGTTTTGGGCGAAGCGAGAAATTAATTAGTTTTACAGTGATATTCTTCTGTGATCAAGTTTACAGTTCGTAAAACTGCCCCAGTCTCATAAAAAGTATCCAATTACATTATAAATTGAACTCGGAAGGTACTTTAGAAACGTCCAATTTTAATAAAAACATATAATAATTGGTAATATTTGAGTTATGATATTATACGAGGTATGATGGTTCAAATCATTTTTCGAATTTTATATGCGATTTATCAAATCTTATAAATTTATAATCGGAATCAAACAGGAATTTTCTTGTTTTTATCATGAAAGAGGATAACATTTTTATTTCTAACAAGTCAACAATAATGTTTATTTCCAATTTTAGTATTTATTTTTTGTACTCGTCATTAAAAAACAAAATACTTAAAAAAATAACGAAAACGAACATGATGAACTAAATGGTATTAAACAGTATATACTACATAACGTTTATGAATTATGTTTTAGCTGGACTGTGAAAGATATTCATGTGCTCAAAAATATTATTGTGTATACCACTTTCACAGTTTCGGTGTAGAGATAATTGTTCTTAATAAAGTTGTAGCGTGTACGCTTGACCAACAAGAAAATAAAACTTGTGTTAGAAAAAAAACGAAAATTGGAAAGCTTCAAAAATGCCTAACAAAAATGGATGTACGTGAAGTATTTATGAAAAACACTATTCCTGCTTATTCTTAAACTTGTTTTATACATTTTGAGGAATTTCATAATTGTATTATTATTCAAATTAGTTCACAGTAATATATTACATGATAAACAATTTGAATGAATTCAACACTATTTTTGGGGTTGAAACCGGGTTTATTATTATTATTATCTAAATTCTGGTTTAGAGTAAAAACCGAGTAAACATATTTGCCAGGTTTCGATTTGTACTAGGTTTCGAATTATACCCGGATATTTTCAACGTACACCTACGAATTACAATATTTTTCAGCTAACATGAGTGTTAGTATTTGCTTTTTCTCTATTTCTTTTCGCAAACGTGTTTGCATAATTTATTTATTGATAGCATTATACACACACGAATGACGTATCGATGTGTACCTATATTATTACATTGTCCAGGCACGAGCGTAAGAGGAGGGGGGTTGGGGGTTCTAACCTCCCCATGACCGAAAAAATCGTGTTTTTCATTTTTGATCTGTTATTATATTATGTAATATTTTATAATCTACTTATTTGTAATATAATACGTAATATAATAAATAGTTTAATACTATAGTATTATATATATATAATATAGTATTATCTTCACGTTTGCTGTTTATCGACTTTCATCGTTGCTGTTATCGACAAAATATAATGACATAAATTTATTAAAAAAATCATTTGTATTTAATGGCATTGATAAAAGAAACACTTTTAATATAGGTACTAAAAAAATTAATAATAAATATATTATAATACTATAATAGTATTTGCTAATTGTTGATATATCTATTTTATAATTTTTTTCTCGACCCTCCCCCCTTCCCCCCCATTATTAAATCTTACGCACGGGCCTGACATTATTGTTTTGATATTTTATAACATGTGAACAATAGTATAACACATAGAATGAAGGCAAAAATGAAAAGAATTCGCTAGTGAACCATTTATTTATATTGGTAACCCGTGAAACGCCGTCGCGGTTCGCCCGCCGCCGCCGTCATCAGTCACTGCACCACACGTAACGCCACGGTCCGACCGTCCGTCATGAACACGGTTTTTACGAGCGTGTAATAATCACGTGCTCGCGCATTAGTCATTTTTTAAACAGGCGTCAAAACGAAATATTACAACAATTTGGCAGTCATGCCGACGACGGTACGCCGAACACGCGTGCGCGCGCGTACTCTATACACAGTACGACAGCGACTATTAAATTACTAATTTTTACACATTATAGCTACCGACACCGAATCAGCCGGTTGCTTTTAAATATTCTGTTCGACTTTTGTGAGATAGTATAAAATATTCATGATTTCATGTCGTACATAACACATACTAGGCATTACGTTGTACAATGCGTGATGTAAGTACTCATCTGTACGCACTGTCGATCTTTTTGTCGATGTAATATTTTATTTTACTGTTCGATTTTTACTATGACGTTTGTATAGCCCGTGTAGTCTCTCGAAATTCCATCTTTATAGTCTCTATATCTACAGGGATGGCAAACCTTTGTAAAGTATAAAAGAGTGAAAAAAAAAACAAAATTTGGATTTTTTATCGGAACGTGTCCGTATAAAATAGTTCAAAAATACACACAACGGAATCAGCTATTTAATGTTACACGTTTAAACATCAGATTATTATTGTATATTACATATTTACACAAATATATTATATCGTTTGAAAAATGATATAACATCAAATATTATTTTCAACTATCTTTCATTTTGTTGTTTTTGAAAAGTTAAGGAAAAATGATGAGTTACATTCATGTTATGACCATATAGTGTCAGGTTCACCATCCCTATTGCTTTGACGTGCGGACATACGTGGTGATTGTAGGCGTATTATTACACATAAAATTCTATGTATTATAACATCATAAATGTTATATGATGCCCGGACCACGATTTCCTCAACAAGAGATCTTTTCACGCCACGATGCGTCATCTTAGTGATGTTATTTCGATCTCACATGCGAATAAACCACACTCAATACCAAACGCTTCTCACAGACTTTCGTTGTAATTATAATTATACACGGCCGCGGGATACTTGTAATGTCTGTTGTTATAATATTATTATCAAGTCGGGCAATCAACGCAACGATACACTCGTAATGCTGTGTCGTAGACATTATGAACCTATACACATGCATATAATACTATCACACGTGCGAACTGCAGTGCTTCGAAATGACCGATTTTCCTCATTACAGCGAATCGACATTATAATTTTTAACGTTGACCTATTATATATATATATATATATAATATGTACACACAGTTAGTTTAAAGGTATACAGCGAGTTTATATACCCTTCACGTGGTCCGTAACTCGAATCCAAAATAAATAAAATAATTCGAAATGTCAAAGTATACTAATGTCGGAGAACAACATTTAGAATAAATAATATATTATATTATAAATACAACGTCGATTATTTGGTTTATAGATTAATTGACTATGACGTCAATATCTTGAAATAATGGTTAAAATTATTAAATAATGGTAATCTTTATATATTATATACATATAACATATATAGGTATGTAATACGCACTAGAATACTAGCGGTTTTTCAAAACAACATAATTTAATTTTCGGTGACGTTGTGTATGTCTTTCAACATTTTTAAATATCATTAATTAATTTTAAATATAAGAATTGTATTGTGCTCCACTCGTTATCTCATAAATGGTTTTAGAGATACCCGTAATCACGAAATAATTTACATATCATGGTATTATTTTGAAAAACTCACTTCTATGTTCGGCTAGAAGCGATCAGAATAACCATGAAACAATAGGGAATTATTTGCTCTCTAAATTGAATAGGTACATTTTTGAGTTGTACCTATAGAAGGTATAATTAAAGCGAGCCTACAGTAGCATGTACTGTATAGTGTATATTATACGAATATATGTTGATAAAGTACGTTAAAAAAATTGCACATTTATATAATCACGACGATATATTGGTATAGCTGGTATTATTTTTCCTGCTGGGTTTCGGTCATCATGGAATAGTCTTGTTCATATTGTTCAAAGAAAATAATATAAAATATAATACAATACAATATGAATGGACGAATAGTATATACGGTAGGTATACCTCATTGAATTTCATTATTTTAATAAGCATTAATATTGTGGCCGACTATTAAAGTCTCTGTGTTGAGGAAATTATAGTATTATAGTTAAGATTTTGTCAATTTTGAATACAATTTTATCGGATTTCAATATTTCAACAATAGGTACTTTGTCTCGGTATACGATATTACGAACACAGGGTATATATATTTTTCTTCAATATATTTTTATCTGTTTCTTGAGATATGTTAATGCAAACGTTAAAGTATTAAACACGTGATCATAAAAAATAAGGTTTAAGACACTCAAAGTAATTCCGTCGTTTATGTTTGACGAATTTTTATGCACATTTTTTTTTATAAGTTTTTTTATGCAATCTGTTACAAAAAAGAGAACAATAAGAACAAATGATGTTAAGCTAAAAATAAAATAAGTAAAAAGAACGGGTGGGCCTCGCTTTGCTGTACAGTTGGGGGTGGAGTGTACCTCGTTTATAGGATAAGTCATTATTACAATGGATTTGTTAAATTTGAATGCAATGATAGATATCATTGTATACGAATAACGA
>JAIPRK010001082.1:68854-97723 GCA_025469195.1 Chaitophorus viminalis
GGCTTATAAAAAAAATTTGAGTGAAACCATCTCCGATATTTTTTAGTTACAATTAGTATTACTTATATTTAATCCTTTAATTCATTTTCAAGAGTTTTTGGACAGCCAAAAAAATGTTATAGATATTTAAAAAAAACTTACAAAAATCGAAAATTTAAATTGTCTATAAATAAGTCAAAATATGTCAAAATACTTACAAAATAACTTGCAAATTATAGTGATTTTGACACATTTTATACAAATTTGAGCTTATAAAAAAAATTCGAGTGAAACGATCACCGTTAATTTCTAGTGAAGATAAGTTAAGGTTATTATAAACCTTGTATTAAATTTTCGAGAATTTTTGGCCAGCCAATTAAATTTTATAGGTGTTTAAAAAAAAAAATTTACAAAAATCGAAAATTTAAATTGTCTATAAATAAGTCAAAATATTTTGAAAACTTAACCATGTATAGAGAACACCAATAAAAAGATTTGGTAAAAATTTCATGTTGTTGTGGTTTTTCGTTTTTGAGTTAGAGCATTTTAAAAAAATGTAGTTTGTAAAAACGTGATTTTGCGTAAAATTTCCCGTTTTTTCGTAATTTTTTTAACGTTTTTTTCGATTTTTGCAAAAAGTATTAAAAAAGTTGTATTTTTGACTTGCCCAAGTACCATCTGCATTCACTTTCCTTTCAGAAAAGTTGCTGTGTAAGCAAATCGAAGCACTTTTACTGCAAAAAAGTTGTCGTCAAACACAAAAAAAAAACACACATCATTGTAAAATCAATAGATTTCATCACTCCGTTCAGAATCTTAAAATAAAAATGTTTTAAATAAAAAACAGATTGGAGAGTATGCAGAAGCTTCCTATAGTGGAGGTACTGCAATGTAAGAAAAAGTAATTATATAGTTTGTAGTATTGTACTAGATCAAGTGATGTACTTATCAGAAACTATATTCGAGATTTACATTAAAAGTTTTAAATACTGTTTTTTGGAATATTTCTTTTAATGCGTTATTTAACGCTCGCCACCAAACATTGGCCAAAATGTATAGCTAACGATGCAAATGAATACTACCTGTCTAATTAATTTCTTACTTTTTATGTATAAAATATATGAATAAATTAAAATGTTATAGAAGGTGATTAAGGTGTAATTAAAATTCAACCTCTGGGGACTACTATTTTATTTCGCACCTCTGGCTAATGCATTTCAAGGTGGGCACTCTGAATTAAGCTGTTAAGATGTTTCTGATTCTTTCAATATCGTTTTAAAGTTTTCTAATGTTAATTTTAAACACTTTCTAAAAGTACATGGTCCAGGTACCATGCATGGTAGTGCGCACGCGAGTGCGTACATATTGTGAACATATACGTGTAGACATTTTGAAAAGTACGTATACTCAATCTGATAAAGTGATAATACTGTGATGTGATACGTGCACATGAGTAGGCATATGTCAGTATATATACTATATATTGACTACAGGTCGAAACATTTTACCAATGTTTATTATATACGTGAACAACGGAACAAATCGCGTGCGTTGTACATCGCGCGGGTATATATCACATTCGATCCTTTTCATTAATATATAATTGTCTTGTCGGTCGGTATAATACCATATACAGTAAAACTGATGCACCGAGGTTTTTTTTTTTTTTTAATAACTGCATTGCGGCAATTATTTTCTATATAATATACGTTATACGAGCTGCGCGTCCGCTGCCGAGTGTAAACACGCACGCACACACACATGCGCGCGCGATTTACAAAAAGATAAACGGGCGGTAGATATTTCTCGTTATAAAGTCACCGCAATAGAACTTACCTACCTGCAGTCACTGCAGAAGACACCGTCAAGGATGTAATACGTTATTACATGATTACATACATAGCTGGTAGGTACCTATTTAATTTGTACGAATCGCGCGCAGTCTTTCTTCGCGTGCGTCGCCGATTCATCGTTATACAAAACGCATACCAATTTCTGATTTTAATATTATATCGTCCGGTGGAAAAAAAATATTTGCCCCCAGAGGCATTCCATATTACAGACGAACACGTGTACGCTCGCGTATGTTTTAGGCGCGTATACATCACACGTTGAGTACACAACGCACACGCACACGCACACACATGAATTATTAATCTTTGAACTCGCCCGTTTTTATAATTTAGGTACAAAAATATTTCACGTGCTTCGGTGTGTGCGTGTAATTTAGTCTAGATAAAATTATTATAATATCGGAGCAGTCGGCGTATATTACGAGATGACGTCGGTTAAAATTTCGCCGTTAATATATTCCATAGACTCGTCTTCTCGGCCAATAGCGTATAATATAATTTAGTATATACAGTGGCACTACAACTTTATACATATTTTGTAAATATATTAAGTGTGCACGTATATTATATTAATTATAACCGTGATTTGTTACTTTATTTTATTTTTTTATCGAGACTCGTGTACCTATAGAAATCAATATTATATTATACGTTCGTGTTTATGTATATAACTACTCGTAAATAAAATATACTGCTCCGACGATAGTTGTTTAATTCTCGTAGATGATTGGCCAAACTTACAATTAGGTATTAATTTACGCGTAGTAGGTACACCTCTCTCTATCTATAAAATACGCGATCGACGTGCGAAAACTCCAAACACGTATATGTCTATCTCTATATTATGCTATTATTAGATTACGACTATTTACAGTATTTTTGAAAAACTTGTACAAACACACACACACACACACATTTACGTACATAGATTTATGTGCGTCATGTGTGTGTATACGATACGAAGTCTCCGTACGTTCTGATCCATTAACCTTGCGCCCGCGCGTACATGATTATGTACAACACGTTTATAAGACTCTAAATGTGCGTTTTCCGACAAATCGGTTTACATATATGTATATAATATATACATAGCATACGACCGAGAGCGGTATAGTACAACGCACGCAAACAGTATTGTTCCGTTAAACACATAATGTTTCGTGCACACGCGTATAATTAGTGGGCAAACATACTGCTGCAGCGTTTCGGGTGATTATGGTTGTTCACGCGATGACTTTATATTCACGGTTGTTCTAGCGTCTCGATCTACCGCAGACGATGTCCGAACGGAGAATGCGTACACGGAAATTAAAAACTCTTGGCGGATCGATTATTATAACGTCATTATATATACATACCTACACATCGACGTCCGATCTAATAAAATCGTCACGAGTAGTCAAATGTTTGAATCGGTCGAAACGTTTATATGATATTAAAATATTATACACAGGCAAACCGTGAACGTTAGTTTCTTATTTTCATTTTTAACCGCATTCCATAGGGACTAGGTTCTTAAACAGTTTTCCATTTTTCACTGCATTCCATAATATTATCGATCCTGTACAAATCGCTTGTAAAATATAATGGGTACATTTTTTATTTCCTATCTAAAGACTTTTATGGTTATTGAATACGAGCAAATATATTATTATTTTATATATAGTATATACCTATATACAGGATACTGCCATACAGGTTGCACTATTTTATATAATATTTTATCATAACTTGACTTACAATTTGATGGTTGATTTGTGTTTCAATATAATTACTTTGATGATTAATTATTTGAATTATAAGGGATGATCACGGATACCTACTTGTTTTATATTTTTTTAGTTATGAAATTATGTTGAGCAGTAAGAATGACGAGAGCAATGTTAATATAACATGATTTTGATCAAATATTTAATGTAAAACTCGCACGCGTGTGGTTAATGTAGTTTAAAAATAAAATCCTCGAACGCGCCATCGTAGTCTGGAGTTCTAGACCATAAAATATATTCACCGATCGTTTTCCGTAAGAATATCATGTACATTTACAATAAAGGTAATCGTATAATTACCTGTTGATGCGACGGAAAATACAGGTCTTCACCAGTAGGCACATTCTCAAGTTGCAGGTCTTCTTTTTTTTATTTTTTCATGTTCACATAAATAACACGGCAAACCGCGTTATTTATACTTATTGTACGTATACCATTCACAGTGGTCTATACCACATATCTATGTCTATACAGGTATACAGCATAAAAAAACGAACAGGTCGAGATTATTATTAAAACGGTAACAATTTTATTTTTAGACCCTCGTTTTTAGGAAAATCATTTATTTTGTTTGACCGCTGATTTATGTATTAATTATAAACCGAAACTATGTTTGACCTGATCGTAATGAGAAAAAAACGATTATTTTCCGACCAATGGGACTTCGTGGTCTTATGTAAATATGAGGTTCGAACTCAAATACGTGCATTTGTTGTAATCGCTAACAAAAATAAATTCAAACAATTTAATGAAAAAATATTTTATTTTTTCCAGCGAGTGCCTACAATATTTGTACTTATATGAATTCATCTGCTATACGTTTTGAAATGTTAACGATGAGCATTACAAATTACGATAATCGTATTAAATTTAGCGTTGTCACGATACATATAAACGTATAACTATTATGAATACGAACATTGGTACATATACAGTGGTCAATGGCAGACATTTTGCCTGCGGGTCTAATTGTCTAAACGGTTGGAAAACTGTAATGAACACATATTTAACGGTATTAATCTAGACTTTTTAATATTTTTATGACTAGTTCGTGGAAAAATAAAAATAATAGACATCGATTAGTATTAATTGGACAAAAATCTTAATTGTCGAGACAAATTATTATCAAGTCATCGCTGTACGTAAAAAGAAGCGATCAATTCAATTATATATATTATATTAAATAACATTCTGAACGATACATGACGCCGTTAGGGTTTACGCGTTGTATAAAATAGAAAAATAGGAATTTTCCAATTAAAATGACAATTTACTCAGAAGTTGTATATTTACCGTTAAATTGATTTTACAGAGCAATGTTGTCTTTGGTTTCCCGTTAATTTAATTTAATTTTTTAATTAAATTGCGTTCATTATAAATTAAATTGTTAAATGTTTTGCACGCGTGCTGGATAAGAAAAAAAAATGTACTGGACCACAAATCGCATAGCTGCGGTAATACTACGATTTCTACGTCTGTGGCGGCGACAGAATAAAGAACGTTTTATCCGAAGTTCCTGCCGTTGTGGGTACGAGACTTAAGTTTTAAACCCTTGCGGTTTTCGTTTGTTGTTGTCAAACAATTACCTGTTGCTATATAACGACTTATATGGTCGTAAACAAAAGGACTCTGCAACCCATCCATGAATACACTCCTTAGTCCTTACAAAATGTATTGCCGATATTTGGAAAAAGTAGGTGCATTTTTTTAAATATATGATGTTGATGAACTACTTTTCCGAAGTCGATTTCCAGATAATTTGTGGGGAACAAAAGGTTTTTTTTTTATTTATTGATCAAAAAAGTAAAGTAGGTATAGAAAAAGAGAGGTTCGAAAAAATCCAAGACACGAATCGAAAAATATCACACATTTATTTAATAATACCACGGCACCTATAATTATTACCTATAATTTATTGAAATTGGCGGTCCGTTCACATTTACTCAACATTTTGGGCGAGACCACCCGGATGAGGTCAACTGATCCATTACGTGATTCTAGCAGTTTACGCAGCTAATCGAGTGCGTTCTAACCCGAAGTGATTTTGTTTTAAGATATTATTTAAAGATCATCCGATATACCCTAATACTCCCGTAATCCCATGATTCATGAGCCGAAACTACCGTGTCAAATCTTGCTTTTATTTTCATTGTGCAATTTATTGTGAATCGTATCGGTAATCGGTATATAATATAATTTTTATATGCCATACGGCGATTGTATGCATTTAAATTCTTACCGACGTCAGCTATGCAAATGTATTCGAACGGTTAAGTTATTAGGAATTCACTAGAAATATTAATCGAATTCGAGCGCATCACTAATTTTGCTTTCTGGACGGACTTATATCGATGAGCAAAACACGATTCACTGGACACAGGAAGCAATTAAAATATACGCATAAAGACATTGTTGTATATAGAGGCACATAATATATAGTGTTTCAGGATGCTCGACAAATGCAATAACTTTTGTTCTATTCATTTTTTTTCACTTGTTTTCTATAAATTATATTGTACATTGCTATATTAAAATATATTACATTTTTTTTTCGAAACCCAAATTTTCACATTTGAAATTTTGTTTTTACTGTCACAAAAATATTAAGAATTGCCATTTTGTGACACGGATTTTTAGAAAAATGTTGGTGTTTAAAACTCTAATAAAGATTTATTCTTTATGATTTGTTTAAGTTTTGTGAAAAATTGAACAATAATATTTATATAATTGTGTTTATGTGTCACATAATTTTAGCACATAATACTGTATACCACCATTAATAAATGTAGATAAAACCTAATCTAATCTATATGTATGTATGTACAATAATTGTAATTTTTAAATTCTAATTTTCAAAAAGTTTAAGAATTGATGACTAAACTTAAATAAAATATTTAAATATAATTTTTCTAGATATTCGGTTAAAAAAATGACTAATTCGATTTTTATTTTATTTTTTTGTATAAAAACGAAATAAAATTTTGAAGCGGAAAAATTCGGACGGAACGACCGTCTCCAGAGAAGAAACCGCTATCACCTCCTTATCTACCTAACCCAACAATTCTAAGGTTTTAGTTTTAATGCCCACTAAAAATAATAACAGCTACCAAAAACCTCTGCCATGCCAAGACCCACGTACGGTGATGGTGGGATGGTTCCAGTGGCCGATGCTCTGGTATAAAAAATTCGAATTATTGTGCGCCTAAGGAAGAATGCAGGTTGCCTTTAGGTCAAATATATTAAGTTATGGACCGAATAATAAGACCGTAGTATTAATTATTGTGCGTCATACGTGGAAAATTGACTATGCTTTCAGTGTTCAATTTTTCACTTTTGTTAAATAGCGTATACATACGTTGTTACTTTTATTACAACGATCGATTGGGAATGCAGCATTGGGAAAGCAATATTATCACAGATTTTCCATTTATGGGGTGTTTATATTTCTGTGAACGGAATTTATAGGAAAAGGTTTCCCTACAGACTGTGGTGTGTTTAAGGGGGGAAATCGCCCCGGGCAGCACTCATTTTGGGGCCAAAAATTTTAGGAAGAGTTTTTTTTTTTTCTTTGAGATTTATAAATAAGGTATGCAATAATTTACTCTCAGACTACTGAGAGTACCTTTTGTAATCACCATTATATCATACAGTCACGTGTCTTGTAATTTTTTTATGGGTGAGAAAATTTCCCATATAAAAAAACCTAAGAGGGGATTAAAAAAAATATGTAACCAGGGCAGCGAAATCCTATATATATACACGCCACTGCGTACAGACGTGCATATACCGGGTGTTCATTGTAATATGATGGAAACAGATAAGCGGCTTATCCATCAAAGTTTAATGAGGTATGTTGATCAGACATAAGGATATTAAATAATTATAATAATTGATACATAGGTAATATGAGAATACGTTTACTACAATAATACGAACGTATTTCCATAATATGCTACACAATCAACACATACAATGGTATAGCGCAGCGGTTTTCAACCTTTTTTCTTTCTGTACACCTAACTACCTAAGTTTAATATTTTTCTAGATTGTACCCCTCATTATATGTTTTTAAACTTTTTTATACAACATTACAACTACTCTTAAAGCATTTATTTAAAATCGTCGTTAAAATAATTCAACATTTTTCCGACATTACTTAATTTTTTTTCGCGTACCCGAGGCTGGGAACCGCTGGCGTATACAATGCGTACGCATATTATTCACTGTTTGTTACGATATAACTGCCAGTGCCGTCGGGGGGAATATTATACAATACGATATGTATTGCCGCAGCAATATCTGTTTAAAATGCAATTGTTCGTTATTTTATTGTTTTTAAACGGTTTTTTTTTTTTTTATACAGGTAGTGGACGGCGGAAGACGTGGTTCGGATGGACGAGTGCGACGCGTGTGCCGAAGGCGGATGATGAGCAGCGGAAACTCGTCGTCGTCGTCGTCGTGATCGCGGAGTCGAGGCGGCGACGGCGACGGCGGTCCACGAGCGCGCGGGCAACGGACGCGAGTGTAATGACGTGGTCGTCGCGTTTTCCGTCACCACCGGCTAACCCGACACCGAAAAAGCTGGTGCTGCTGTTGTTGTTGTTGTTGCTGTTCGGCACGCTGTTGGACGTCGTCTCCGGCACGGTGTCCATCACACGGCACCATCGCGGGGACGTTTTTGACGTGTCAGGTAAACGACTGCAAAAAAAAAAAAAAAAAATTAAAGAAAAAAAATCGTCATTAAACCCGATCGTAAAAAAAAAAAAAAAAAAAAAAAAAAACATACACACACAAGTCGTATATTATAGTATAAACGGTATAATAATATGATGCGACACAAAACCGGATCCTTCGAAAATCGGAATAAACCGAATTTTTCTACTTCACGGCTATCGCGCTGCAACGATTATTCCCATATATCCATTATTATATAGTATTGTAGTCATTCATTTATTTTTTTATCAGAAATATTTACAATCTGTATTCAATTGATTATCATAAGCAAATTTTAGAATATTGTGTACAAGGCTAGATGACGTGATAGAAGAAAGCACCCAATGATACTGTACTTCAATGATAATTCTTTATTTTTGATTTTTATGATTTGTTGGCTAATTATGTAAGTAAATCACTAGATCAGTTCCGTTTAAGACGACGAGGAGGATTGACGGGAGACGGGAATAGTGACAGAGGAAAAATTAGAAATTAATGGGTTATGGTGGTTGTGTGTGCGTGCGGAGAAGTTTGAATAATAAACGCAGGCAAGAGTGGGTATAATGCAGATATTAAGGTTATATTTATCACAAAAATAAAAAATAAAATGTGTAGGTACTTGGGCAGTGACGAAATAATTCTAATCCAGTTTCCAATCACAAATGAACTTTTCTTCTTCATTTCCTACTGGGTGTTTTATTTGGAAACATGCTTTATACGAGATTAATAGTAGAATATCACAGCATTTTTACCACCACGATAGTGATGGCATAGCCGCATAAGCGAAATATGATATTGTATCGACTATCGATTGAGTGCCAATCAAATCAAGAGCGAAAACTATTCGGATCATTTTAACCCGGATAAACAACAACTTTGAAATTAATTGAATAAATAATAATTTTGATAATTTTTCATTTGTATAATTCCCGGTGGCTCCGATATCAATATTCGTGCAAAAGCTGAAGACCAATATTTCTACGGTTTGAGATTTTTTACGACATATTGCATATAATATAGTTTCATATGCGAGAAATGAATAGATATAAAAACAAACGTTCGAAAAAAGAAATAAACCTACCTATATAATTAATAATATACACATCGTCAGCAATAAAGCTTGACACAAACCGTGCTCGTTGGATCCTCGGCAGCGTAGATAAAAAAATAATAAAGTTGTTGAATTAAATTGTAATAACGGAGAAATGGGATCGTAATTCAGAAATACGGTAAAACTAACGCGCGTAAACGCCGTGTACGACAACGGGAACCGCTTATCTAATATACGATCGTAAAATAATATCGAGGTGTGTGCACATGCAGTACAAAAACTGGGTATGTATAATATAATAATAATAATGATATTATTATAATACGTATTATAAAATCGATTGAAAACACCACAGGTGTATACGACGGGCCGAAAGACCTTATTAAACATATTAAGTAAGATGTTCATCCGAATACACCCTCGTTGTAATATTATATTGATGTTTTTTTTTGTTTTTTTTTTTTCTATTAAATTGTTAAAATTAAATAATTTAGCATACTATTCGATAATTTTCATCTACCAACAAAATCTATGAAACATAAATATGTTTTTGTGTTTTGGGAAGGAATAACAATGAATTAGAAAATATTAATAACATTTTACGATGCTAGGAAACTAAAAAACGTTTACGCGTTACGAATATTGGCCTCGCTAATAAAAGAAGTTGTATCCATTCCAAAAACACATTTATGTTAACATAAAAATATTCAATACTTTTAATAAACTTTTCCAAGAGAAAAAATGAAATTACCGATTTGTCGCAAACATCGCACGAATTACGGATGTTATTATAATCGCTATCGCGCGTCATTCTGCAGTTCTGCACTGGTATAATTGTTACGCGATGATGTGGATAGGTGGATTAAAGAAAATCAGAAACAATTCTACAGTTAGTTGAATAATGAGTTCAGTCAACATACACGAAGTTCAGTAATTAAATATCTACATATTTATCTCATTGTCTATTAGAACTTAACCCAGACATACTCACAATATTTTAACCAATGCCAAATTATTAATGGCAAAAAAATGTTATGTGTACATATACATTTATCATATTCAAGAAATTATTACCTATCATTTCAATAATCACTATCATCTGTATAATTACTTTTATACATAGCATTATATTGTTTTCCGGTTATTTTTTGACACGGCTCCCTCCATATCCAATGACGCCCCTTGGAGCCGTGCCACGTCGCACATTTTGAATACCTACGATGTAACTGATATTTAGATAATCAATTATGTTTATAAATAAATAAAACTATAATTAATTCGAAAAAAAAAATATACCAACTCATTAATTTCAACCACATTTGCGCATATTATATACCTGCAGATAGTTTTTTGGTAGATTTCGATATAAAATCATATTACACAGAACATTTCTAAAGTCTAAAGTATACACTATATAATTGGTACCTATATAATTGAGAAACAAAGAATAATAATAAAAAAAAAATGTTTAACTTGGAAAATTATACCGAAGACATTTCGACTTTTCCGATAATATAATAAAACTTGTACGACACTTATATTTTAAAACCCACCACAACTTATACGTATTCCAAGTTCGATCATATGTATTATTATGTACATCGCAAATGATGAATAATACGCTGTACGATTTGCAGCCAAATAATAAAATCTTTCGCTGTAGTTAAGCAGCTTATATACTCTGCATATACATTCGAGTAGGCAGCAGTATAAGTTTTAAATTATTCATAATTTACATAACTATAGTGTACAAGCGTATGTAATATAACCATAGCAATAATTCAAAATTTTAAAAATACTAAGTCAATACGATTTGCATGATATCTGAACGTATATTTTTATATATTAACAATCTATAATCAAGTCATATTTATTCAAATCCGTTGTATGACAGATCGTTTCTTCCAGAGTATCCCACATGATATTATACATTTTATAGATTATAACCTACAGTATTTTTCTCTACACTGAACGAATAATTATTTCACGTAACTACACGCACAATATAATGTCAACAAGTATAGTACTGCAGCATACATGATACACTATATAACTGTCATTAGCATAAAACGGGTGACCGCAGCGTGCGATTGAATAGTAAAGATAGATTAGTGATACGGATTACCGGAGATTAATCTCAACGAGTTACGACACTAATTGTATGTCTATAAATCGCACGTTAACACCAACGTCAACACCATTAATCGAGTATCCGTTTTAACGCGCGTGAAATAATATACTTACAAGTTGCACGGAAATCATGACTGGCAAACCCCGGAATCGATTGCCTATATATAAATCGTTTTTGAAACGCTCGTATGGTGGTTATATAGAGGTTTTATTTAAGTCAAAAATATAACATTACACTTGCTCCTATTTAATAATAAATTATAACATCCGTTTATTCGAACAAATTTGTGTTGAGATTTTTTTTTTTTTTTACATAATAGTATAGGGTAGGTATGAATAATAATTGTACGGTTATTAATACTATACGAGAATGAAAACGAGAAAATCCTTCGCTCGCACTTGGTTACGAGCAACAAATGAGTATATTATTGGCATGGGCAGCTGCTGATATTAGCACACGTGAGTTCGAGGTGTGTTATCATATATAATAATTGCTCCCACAATATTATTATAATCTAAAAATGATTCCGGGGTACCCACTGAAGTAGTTTTTAGTTATATTTCGATTTTTTTTTCATTTTTTTTTCCAACGATCGATGCGCAATTTACAATCAAGAAATTCAAAACACCAGACCAACCAAACTATACGTCCATCAGTTTCCAACCATTAAACAAACGATATTGCGCAAAGTTATATCAAATAATATGTGATTAAAACGCTTTACGACCCTAAAAAAGTAGGTATTTCGTTGTAAAAATAAAATAAGAATCCATCACTATAAAACCAATATCGCGCTATACTCGTAATACGAACCACATAAAACGTTCGGAAATGACTGAATTACGTCTTAT
Organism: Chaitophorus viminalis; assembly: GCA_025469195.1. NCBI lineage: Eukaryota > Metazoa > Arthropoda > Insecta > Hemiptera > Aphididae > Chaitophorus > Chaitophorus viminalis. The sequence goes on from JAIPRK010001082.1 coordinate 81,202, forward strand.
ATAATATATAGGACGCGTCTCACTCGGACCTATTTCAAACATATACGCTGTCATTGCGGTGTTATTCGCAAAATTATCGTACTCCGTCAAAGAGGCTAAAATACAACGATGACGTACGACCCCGTTGCTAAAAAAAAAAAGCATGCAGAATAAGACGTTATTTGAATAAATTATTATTCAAATATTTTTTTTATTCCAATGATAATGTTTTCAAATTAGTCGAATAAATATTTATTTGCATGATTATCTGGATAAAATTTTTCCCAACACTGATCGCACACAACTGTTTACACGAGCCATCAATATATTATATAGTATATATACCTACATTGTACATATACGATAATACCAGCATGCGGTGCCGTATATAATCACCAAAGGAGTAAGGAGGGGTTGATAGTTATATTTTATATATACCTCCTGCCGAGCAAGTGTATGTTTTTAACCGTTTAGTTTTTTTTTTTTTTTTGTATCGAATTAATATACAGGTATTACGATTTTATTTTTCGTTAAATTATTTCCATTAGCTATAACATATACGATGATGACGACGATACTGTTGTACCCACCACATAAAACTTGACTTTTAGTGCAGAAACATAAACCAACAGCTGCAAAAACCCTCCTTATTTCGCAAAATAAAAAGCATACAACGCGTCACCATTGAAGTTTCCATTTTATTTCCGGTTAACGATGATCAACGGAAACGGTTGCAGAAAAATCGATAAAAAATGTTTTTTCAGTCTCGCTGCAATAATATGTACACAACTTGAACGTCAATCTGTACCACACCCGCGGGCAAATCCAAGCCGTTTATATTTAATTTGTCATTTCCATTTCCACGTCGTCGCCTTCTTTATATCATAAGAGATAATCTCCACGCGCGGATCGCCTTACATAAATCACATTATCAATCATCAATGTTTTACGCGGAAAATTCAACGCCGTATAATTATTATCTTATTATTGTTTACAGACGTGAAATGTTCGATGGAAACTTGTGTCGGCGTGAGCAGCGGTACGGCGTCACAAGTCGATGGCAGCGGCGGCGGAGGAGTTATGGGCATTGACGACCCTTTGTCGATCGGAAGCAGAGGCAAATCGTCTTTCGGCAGCGTCGCGGTCAACAGCGGTTGCCGGTGCCAGTGCATACAGCCCATGCCCGTGTTCAGGGACGACTTGCGGATATGCGTCGACGACCTGCAAGGTGAGTGCATCTTCGAGACCGTAGGCGATTTGAGTTTTACACCGAGCTGCTTAATAGTATATACAGGGTATCCCGCCGAGATCTGACAATTGATATAACTTTTGTTCTGCCGAGAGACATTTTAAAGTTTTTTTTTTTTTTATAAATAATTTTTACACTTCAGCGCTATATAATAAACGTATTTTTAATTCAACAATAATAACAAGAGGATTTAATTGAAAAATCTAAAATTGTGTTTTAATTTTTTTTTACATTTTAGAACAATTTTGATTTGCGAAATTGCCATTTATTATAAGTCGTTAAGTTTTAAACAATTTTTAAAGTTTGGTAGAGTATATCTTATGATGATGGCCTTACTTTCCAAGACCATGGCCGTGCTTTATTAGAATTTTCGTTAATTTCAAAAAATTATATAAAATTAACTAATATCTATAATTCATATGTAATATTTTCCAACATTTTTTTTTTTTTAAAAAAAAAAACCTATGAAATGGCTATATCGAATTTGAAATAAAAATTTAAATAAAATTTAAAATTTTTTGTTTTCGGAAGAAAATAAATATAATAAAAAGTTCATATTATATATATGTAATACAAGTGTCTATAATTTATACATAAAAAGAAAAAAAAAAAATATTGCTTAGGACAAAAGTTAATGCATTTGTCGAATTTCAGTGGAACACCCTGTATATATATTATAGCGCGCGCACGTCGTTATAATTATTATAGTATAGGTAGTAATAATAGGTGTAATACTGTTGTGATGATCAGTTAAAACATAACGAATCGGAAATCTATTTATCATCATGTATACATCGATCCATATTATACAGTCGATTATTATATGAAAAAATTTGAATAATTTTTTTTTTTTATAGTCTACAATTCTACATGAACTACAAACATTAACTGTAGATCTCAAAAGAAAAAAACTTAATTTCAAAACCAAAATATTTTTAAACTGAAGGAGGTCAGAACAGTTCTTCTCCCAAAATAGTAATCCTAATTATAGTGTTTAGAAAAAAATTTGAATACATTTTTGAATGCAATGTATTTTTAACACGTCGACAGACTTACCAAAACCGTAGGGGGTTAAACCAAAATATTTTTAAACTGAAGGAGGTCAGAACAGTTCTTCTCCCAAAATAGTAATCCTAATTATAGTGTTTAGAAAAAAATTTGAATAGATTTTTGAATGCAATGCATTTTTAACACGTCGACAGACTTACCGAAACCGTAGGGGGTTAATTGATTTAACAAATATGAAATAATGCTAATGATATGAAATCGAAAAAGGTCTAAAAGCATACATTTGGTGGGGTGATGTCATGTATTAGTTATAGCATTTAACTTGAAGGTCTGTCGAATGTTAATGATACGATATATCGTATATGGAAATTTTGAAAAACTTTACAAAACAGAAGGAATAAAAATATAAGGACATTTTTCAATCGATACTTCGAACAGATGATGAAATAAATACAAGTCTGATCGAGAACGTTGGCACGCGTATGTTCTCCGTAGAACTCAACAATACTCTCGGGGTACGTTGGTGGTGATAAGTTTCATTGAAATTGCATAAAAACCACTAAACGTTTTTTATTTTATTAAAATAAACGGACGTTTTATTCTAAATATTAAATGATGTTTGAATAAAGTATATAACATATTGTATTCTAAATTATATAATACAGGTCAACAGAAAATGGTAAGTATCACGGTAAAGTATGTGTGCAATAGTGCTTTGGACGGAATAAATATTAAACATTAAATATAAAACATGACGCACGCAAATGGACGGAACATTTATGTGCGGAACGGATACCCATGAAGTACTAAACTACTGACCACTGACGTGTGCATTGACTAGGATGCAATGGAGCGTTAATTATTTTTTGATAATCAATGTATAGGTATATGTAAAATCCAAATACTACTCACTGATCGCTGTATCTCAAAAACTACACGACGTACGAACTTGAAATTTGGAATAGTGGTTCCTCTAATAATTTCAACCATTCAATAAAAAATAAGGATTTGTCAAAAATCGCATTTTTAAAGGTCGATAACCATTTGGGCTCTGGGTAGGATGTATAATTTTTTTTACTTATTGATTACCAAGGTAATATTTTATGTTGATTTTGTGTTAATTCTCAGTAAATGTTTCGAGTTACTAGATAACCAAAATAACAACCAATATCTAATATCGTAGTTTAAATAGACGATATCACTATTAGAAAAGTTATAGTTTTGTGTACAACGGAACAATTCTTTCGGTAAAAATCGTGTAAGACCCACTAAAAAATAATAAATAAACAAATACCAAATAGAATAAAAGAATAACTGATGATAGCATTAAGAAGAAATTCTTAAAAATGCAGCCCTTTAAGTAGTCAGAGGCGTAAAAAGGGAAATAATGGAATAAATTGCCTAGTCAGAACTATTAAAGTTATAAATATGAAATGGAGTTAGTAGCTTCGTTTTATGATGTATATAACCATTACACTATACTACAGCGTAGATATCTTGATTAATTACAACTTCCAATTTAATGTTATTTGCATTCAAATATATCTTTTTTCGTTTACGGTTACCTATAGGAAATATTTTATGTTGGTTTCAGAATTTTACAAATGAAGTATAGGTTAATAATTGTGATGTATAGTATATAAAAATAAAAATAGACACTTATAATTATGATTGTTAAAGATTTTTCAAAATTCAATCCTCAAAGGGGTAAAAAAAATAAAAGATGTTAAAAAAGTATCAGTATGGAAAAAAATACCCTTAGTCGCTACCGCTGAAGCGGGTAAGAAATTTGGTCAAAAGGAAATTAAGGCCAACCAATAACATAATGTATGGTAGTTGTATTCCAATAAAAATACTATGCCCCAGCTATAAGACGGTTCCGTGTGAAGCCGGGTAATTCAGCTAGTATTTATTATGGTTATGGATATGCGCGTATAAATAAATGTATACGATTATGAGCCTAAATGTTAGATTAAGTTAGGTAAAGGTCTGACTACGTAAACGTTAGTTCGATGATTTTCAAATATTAACTAAAAATAACAGTCATCGCAGACATCATATATCTGTATGAGAATTGAGAGAAACAAGCTGTTGCTAATTAAAAATACGAGTAGCGCGTGTACTCAAATACTTTCATCCTAATATCCTATATACATTATAGCATATACTGGTCAGATCAACCACATCAACAACAACAACAATAATAATAACAACAATAAACACTCCTTATTAAATATTGCCGTCAAATATATTTGATGGATTAAAAGAATATATTAGGTATACATTATAATACGTACACATTCTGACTAACGACGACGTCAAATAAACCGTGAAAAATTCAATCGATACTATACGTACAGTACATTGTATATAATACTATTTACATACCTCTATAATTAGATAGTTATATTATTGAAAATATAACAATATTAACCTAGTAACACGGATATGATGGATCTAATGTGGTGGTCTATTTGTTACTGATTTGGACTCGTATCGTCAGTCGAAAAAAATTAAAAGGGCTTTATGCGATTAAACCGTAGTTAATTTTTGGAAATAATTACTATGACCAGAAAATTGTTCTCGCGAAATTTTAAACTAGCGCAATATTAATAAATGTAATGTAAAAGCAAAATAAATTCAATTTATAGTTTTAATCTGCACATACATATAATCATTTAAAACACGGATTTTTAGATTTTAAAATTTGTCAATTTGTTTCCACACTAAATTTTATCACAAAATGGAATGTTTTTTTGTAAAACTGTACGAATTTTTTACGGTTTAACTATAATTTTGTTTCATAATTGAAGATTTCCTACAAATTAGAGAACGTATACAATCTACGATAACTAACTACATCTAATAGTTATATTCAATAATGTACCAACCAAAAATATTGCCCTTAAATAAAAAAAAAAATTATTAGTGATACATACAAATAGTATGAAAATAAATCCAAAACCGCGACCAAATCAGATGACCCATAATACGATTGAATAACTAACAATTATATGGTATGTAAATCAAATTCGTCACGCGTTCCTAAACGCTTTCAAGTTTCAAGTGCTCACTTAGGATTTTTCAAGAGTTTATTTTGAATTTGTTATCACACAATATTGATTTGAGAATTAATAATTTTTGTCGTGTAATTAAATTACAGTTTATGTTATAAGATGTATCGCCCATTAGCGCCAAAATAAAAAAGGTATGTTTTTTCTAACAGTCCATTTGCGCCAAATTTACCTGCATAAACATTTTAAATTAAAGACTTGGTTAATTCTTATATTTTAAAGACGTATTTAAAACGTATATCTGTAACGTATAGTAAAGTTATTATTATAAGTCTACAGATTTTAAATTTTCGTGACATGTTAATATAATTATATTAAAAAATTCGTCATTAATAAATAAAAAATCTTTGTTTTTAGAAGTAGTGAAATGTAGATCGTCTAAAGCTCGTACAACATAATACAACCGATATAAAACTTGTTTGTTTATCTTTCGATGCAATAATATACAAAGCTTTAAAATCTATAGACTTATAAAAATTAATTTATTATACGTTATAAACATACGTTTTAAATACGTCTTTAAAATATAATAATTAACCAAGTCGTTAATTTAAAATGTTTACGCAGGTAAATTTGGCGCAAATGGGCTGTTGGAAGAAACATACCTTTTTTATTTTGGCGCAAATGGGGAACACCGGTTGTAAGATAATTATCACGATCAGATTTATTTACAATTCAAACAAATATTAAATTTTGCTTTTTTTCGCCAAAGTGGCATAGTACAAAAATATATTATACTAAATAATTACACGCGTCATTAATTGCATCTTTTTTTGGCCTCATTCGAAAAACAAGTCCCATTTAAAAATTGCTTTAAAGTAGTAATAAAAAATATATAAATATATTATAATGGTTGATACTTGGTGTCATATAAACTGTGTAAAAATTTAATCTCCAAATGATGCGCATTAGAAGTTAGAAGTACACTTCAAACGTTGAATATAGATATTTAACATTATACATTTATACCTATATAGGTACACATATTTACGTCTTATTTGATAATAAAGCTATTATTCTTGTTTACTAAACAACTTCAATGCAATACCTAATTATAATTTACGATAAAATACGTTTACAAACGACGCGATTTATACAAATTTATTATATTGACAGTCGGTCGGACGGTCTGCAGAAAGCCGCCGATTGTAAACAGCTAACTGTAGAATATGTATTTAATTTAGGTCGTAAAAATAATACATTTATGCATTGCTTGTAATCTTGCCTATTTTATTGGCTTGTTTATTATTTTTAAACGGAGGGTGATGACCTGCTAATCAGCATTTTTATTTTACCCAAACTAACTAGAAAATAGCACACACATATGGACATATATACAAAGAGACAATTACTATTTGACCCCGTAAAATCCTACATAAACAGTAAGTTTTCCACATTAAATCGTCAACGATTTAAAATTGTTAGAAAATAACCATAAGAAGGTAAAAATTAAATCTTATTTAAATCATTCATCGAAAACAAGATGTTACTCAACACCCATATTATTTGGAACTATATTTATACAGCATAGACATAAAATGTATAAGATTATTAGAGGATAAAATTATGAAAACTAAACAAATGAAACATTACTAAATGTTAATTGGTGGAGTTTGAGAAATAACGTTTGAAAACTCATTAAGAACGTTATAAAATACAATAATCATTATTTAAAATGCATCTTATTGTTCACAGAATGTTCATTGGCTTCATTCGTGTCTGGAACCACAATACAAAAAATACCTTATGTGTTTCTACCATTGCAAGGGCAAATAGTGTATCCTAGTGCTGAAATCAAAGTTGCTGGTATGTATTTTAACTTGAATAGCTTATAATATTTGTTTTATTTGCTACTTAGGGCCGTTCTTACAATGTTCGGTTAGTGCCTGATAACGCTAACCGGAAAAATTTTTTCATGTTTAACCGACAGAATTCTACCGGTTAGTCTTAATCGACACTTAACCGGACATTGTAAGAATGGCCCTTAGTGTCTTAAATAGAAAAGAAATTATTAAAAATATAACATGTATCACCAGATAATTATTTTTAGCATACTACTTCATTTTCCTGGAAGATTATAAATAAAATAAATAATAAATTCACCCTGTAGTACATAATACTTATTACTTAAGAATCTGTACATCGTAAAAATTCTAAAAGTACAATTTTTAGTATAATTACCAAGAAAAACGAAAATAAATCGTTTTGAAGTTCACATTTTCGGTCTACTAAAGACTTCTTCACGACACTTTTGCATTTTTACTCAAAAAAAATGTTTAGAAAAAAAAGTAAAGAATTTACATTATTTTATAAGTAATAAATAATAATACATTTTTAACTTGATTCAAAATTCAAAATTGAAAATAAAAATGTTTGTTTATAAATTATTCAAAAACATAATTATGATCTCATCATGATCGTACGGTCATTAAATTATTCACGAGCATTTCACATTTGCATGCATATTCAAATTGCGCTTTTTAATGCTGAAGGAAATCCCAATTCAACTTGAGTGTAGTAAATTATAAAATTTAAATCTAAGTTATACCATTGATTTTAGAATATATTCTAAAATCAATGGTTATACGAATACATGGTAGTTAGTAATTACTATTTACTAACCAAATTCAAAATACTCGGTTCAATTCTGAATTCAAATTAATTCTTGTGATTATTTTGCAAAGCCTATGGGGCATTCATCTTACTATTTATATCCCCCACTTCATCATTTAGAATAATTATTAGCAGTTTTTTATTGAATACAAATGCAGTTGCCATTTAAAAACAAAATCCTCATCGAGAAAACGTAAATACTAAGATAATTATTTATTCACGTTCAAAACCAAATATCTTAATAACATTGATTTCTGTAGCTGGAGGCAAAATTATTTATTAATCAAACCACCGATAACGTATTGTGATCGTGGCTAATCAGTTTTTCTTATTCAAAAATCAATTTTTTAATAACACGGGTCATTTTAAGCACCAAAAAATAAGATGATCAAATCGATTAGGTACTTAGTTTGTTATTATAACTCATTAAGTCCCCAGGCAATAATATTGTTTTAAAATACTTTTTTCTTTTTCTTTAAAAGACAGCAGTGGAGAAACATTGCTTTCCCACAAAATACATAACACTTCTATAAAAATCGTGAATTTATAAAATATACCGAATACATATGATTTACAGATATGAAAACAATTTTACCCAATTAGTTTATTGACTTAGTAGGGTTATTTAATAAGTAAGGATTATTTAATAGAATACTAAAACATTTTTCATTACAAGAAACATTTGTATCGAATACGAGTTCATTTTATTATTTTACAGGTATGCAGTATCCTATTTGCGCTATTTCAAAAGCAAAATATTTAACTCGAAGTGGTTGGGTTAATTTTAAAAACCAATCAGATTACGAAGTCCCTTTCCAAATACACCGAGAAAACGGACACATTATGTTACTAGTAAGTTATATCATTTTCTATTAAAGTATACAATAAAAAAAAAAGAATCGACATAAGACAACCAGGCAAGGTCGCCCGTAGGGGGGGGGGCAACGGAGCCATTGCCCCCCCTGTAGTAGTGAATATATTATAATGTTTAAATGTACCTACTAACTTTAATAAATATAAGAATATTGTTCAAGTCAAATTATTAAACATCTAAATATTATTATTTTATCATTAAATATTACTATTAATTTTATTCTACTATTATTTAATTAGTGAGTATATTATATTTTAAGTAATTTTTATCTTGCCCCTGGTGGGATTTTATTCTGCGGGCGCCCTTGCAACCAGGCATAAATTGTGTATATGTGTACTTTGTACGCCAATATCAAAAACAGCATAATTTATATCTGGAGACTAGTAGTTGCGACTAATTTATTTTAGAACTATTATGAATTTCAAAATGTCATATATAGTACTTAATTATTTTGTAAATAGATTTAATTTGTTTATATTTAAATATCGGATTTTTTCCTTATATTAATTAGTGGGCAAATGATCAGACTGAGTGATAATTGATAACTAAGTAAACACATAGTTTTTTTAACTAAATAAATAAAAAAACTAATTAAATAACAATGAATTTTGCTGCAATGTATTCAACAAAGACAATTTAAGAAATAAATAATAATGTATAACCATTTTAAAATATATATAATTCACAGTTTAGGTATAAAACTAACGTTTTAAGAAATAAATAACTTTAACTATAAAGATAAATATAAAATAATATAGTTTAAATTTACTTGAATTATTTTCAAATTTAAATTATTTTACTTAGTGGTTAGGAGACTTGCAATCAAGGGCCAACATAGAAGGACGCTTAGTGTTGATTGAAATGATTTGCAAAGAGACATTACAACAAGATTATGATAACAATTTTCATCAAACCATAACACCTTGTCTTTCATTTAGAATAGCAGGAACTCCAAGTAATTAATAAAATATTTTGCAGATGTACATTCAAATATGAATTTAACTAAATGCCATATTATGTTGTAGGTGTAAAAGAAGTATTGTTTTCGGCTGACATCCGAACTTTGGATAATGCTCCTGGTTCTGGACTAACCATAAGTGAACTAATAGCTGTAGCGATTTGTTCTATTTTGTTAGGACTTATGTATATAGCATCAATTTTGTTATACTTGCATGTTCGCAAAGGTCGACCTAAAGGACGAAATGGAGATATAGAAGCGTTTAAAAATCCATTAATGTCAAACGGTATTACTGAAGAAGGTATTGTGAAAAATAATCCATTACTGCAACACAGTTACAATGATAACGAGGCTTATGAATCCGACGAAGACAGAAACTATAGTAGAAGTCAACAAGGAGAACCTACAATGGATATGATTGAGAACAATAACAATAATGTAAATAGAATATAATTAAAAATTAAACAAATAAATAAATAAATAATAACATTTAATAAAATAATTTATGTTTCGTATTTATTACAGCGAAATTTAACTACTGCTATTGTACATCCCATTCAATCGTATAATGCCTGTATTGGTCATTCAATGTATTATTCAGATTCAAATTCTATAGAAAAACATCCGGAAGAGGACATTTCAATAGTAGAAACATTGGATAGCAAAGAAGATAGACCAGATAATATAAGATCAATAGTGTGTGCTAATCCAAGAAAAAAACTCTACTTCAATCCAGACTACTTTGAACTAGAGTTATTGATGGTAAAAAAAATATTTTACATTTCAAATTAATAAAATAAGTAAAAAAAGTAAAACGATTAATAACTAAAATATTTATTAAATTTCAGGCTCCCCCTCCAGCAGCATTAGATTTTTTAGAAAAAATTCGTGAAGTAATACAAGAAGCAAAAAGAAAAATAACAATGAAAAAATTTTTACCGAATCTCAATATAATACTAGAAGATGCTAATGAAGATACAAATGAACCAATAAATTCTTGCAATAAATGCAAAACTAATTTAAAAAATAAATCAGTTACAATACAAAAATGGTTGATGGATGTGCCAACAGAAGTTACTAAAACTAAGAAAAAACAAGCTCCTTGCACTCCGAGTGAGTTAGAATTTCTAGAAGAAGTCAAGGATATTTTAAGTGATGAAATAGAATCATTACAAAAAACTAATGAAATAAAATTAAATACTGATGAAGAAAATATAGTAGAAGACAAAGAAGAAGAAAAAGAAGAAAAGGAAGAAAAAGAAAATGATGATGATGATGATGATGATGATGAAGAAGAAGAGGGCACAAACATTGAATGTGATAGTTTGGAGAGATCAATGAATTACGGGCAGAAAAGTGGGTATCATACTCCATCTGAATATGGAGATGTTAGACCAGATTTAAGTCCAGTGTTAAGCAATTCAGCATTACCGATGGAAGAAGAACTTACAGTTCAAACTGCATACACATATGACACTATCACGAGAAAAGAAAATTATTATGAACATATATCTGGTCCAGATTGTGTGCGAGAAAAACCAAAGAAAGAAATCCTACCAGATATTTTGAATAGATCCTCGGAACGTTACAGTTTAGTGAGTGAAGTTTATGTAAACGATAACTTTAATACTAGCATGTCGCCTAACAATTCGCTGGATAAAAAAATTAAAAAAAAGAGTCCTGGTCAAATAACCATAGAAGTTGAAGACTGTCCCGACAATCATCCAATAGAGGAGGATTCCGATAGCTTCGAGCCAGATACATTAGATAGAAACTGTACGAAAATCAAGCCTAAATTGAAAACGGTATATTCTTCAGATTCACTAGAACAGTCAAGCAGTCCCAAAATCATAAACAATGGATTTGGTAGCTTGTTAGAAATTTACGAGGCCAAGAATGTCATAGCTGATGTTCAAAAAAGATGGAATATGAATCAAACAGAATCCCAGTATTTGAAACCTGATCCAAAACACTGCCGTAGGCAGAGATGCCCATCACCCTTGTCAGTACCAAAGCTTTCAAAAAACGAGTGTGTCAGAAGCACTAGCAACCACGGAGTAAAGCAACTGGATTGCATCCGTTCACCAAATAATCAGCAAACCCACGAGATCATGGCTGGTGCTTCTGACAAACAAGTAGTCAAAAGTTTGCCGGCTGATCAAACCAGGTATGAGGACTCTGGATACCTTAGTACTGAGTCTAATGAATCCTACTGTAAAGTGATAGCTAATAGTCTAGACACTGATGAATCTGGAGCAGAGAGTATAGATACAGATTTCAAATTTTTTAAAACACGTACAGATCGTAACTACTGCGATTGGTAATGATTATTTATTATCCAAAGATATTTTTTAACTTACTTATTTATTTTTTATGTATTGTATAAATGTAAGTACCAAAAATTAGATTTACTTGTAAAATATAAAATCCAAAAAAATGCATATTTAATTAATAGTTTAGAGTCATACAACTCTTTTCATAATTCAAACCATTCCAATTAAATTAATATATCTTTACATCAAAACTAAGTTGTTAAAAACATATTAAATATCTTTATGTTAATTACAAATACCTTTCAATAACTTTTTCACAAAACAACCTATTCAAAGCCTAATACATACTAAAATGTTAAATATAAAAGGGATTTTTTCTGTAAATAGTTATTAAAAATGTAGCAAAATTTGTTTTTTATTACAGGGATAAAAATTGAATTTAATAGTAAAGAATTAAAAACAATCACTACACATATTTACATATATTATAAATGCACTGAGAAAATCAATAAGACAACTATTATAATTTTTAAACAATAATTTAGAATCAAAAATCGATAAAAATTAATAATACCTAAATATTAAAGTATATATAGTGAATAAATTATAAAAAGTTTAAAAAAATTTTAAATAGTATAACTATCTAAATTAATGAAAGAATTAAATGGTTGTGTGAAAAAGACTTTAAAAGTATACTTCAAATGTGAATAACATAATAATGTGTACAAAATAAAACCAATGTGTATAAACTTTATATTATTAAATACCTATTGTACATTTTAAAAAAATGTTGAAATATTTTTTCACATGAGGCTGGATTGAGTGCAATTATAATTATATTTTATTTTGTAAGCTCCATTATTTAGATATAGTATTACAAACTGTTTATGAATATCAATTTATGTTCAGATTTCATGAAACACGCATATTTGAGGTATTTGTGGATTTTATTGTGAGCAAAGATTTATTTAAATTATTTCACAAGATCCAAACATAATTAATAACAGTTATTTAATTTTAAGGCTCATATGGCTGAAGTAAATATTTTTGCTATTTTCTTTTAGTCAATTCTAAAACTATTTCATTAAGGACAAATATTTGTTAATCTAAAGTCAAATTATATCACACACATATTTGTAGTAGGTACTAAAAAAAAGTCTCTAAATTATTATAAATCATGAATGGTTAAAAATGTTTATGTAACTACATAAAGTAAAATAATATATTATCCAATCATGTAATAGAGTAAATTAGTTATAATTTATAAGTATGATGAGTCAATAAAATTTAATTTAAATAGTAAAAACTTTTAAATATTTTTTTATTGTTTCGTATAAAAGAAAAATTACACTATATTTTCATCTTAAATAAATGATATGTAATAAATTGTAAAAGAATTACTTGATTATTATATTTAATTTAAAGGTATTTATACTTGGATCATGAATTATAATAAATTTAACTTATAATCTGTAATCTAATCATTTTTAAGTTTTGTATTTTCCACATATTATATATTGTGCTAATTAATTTAATATATTATATAGATGTTAAGGAGAATGACTGACTTATAATTTTAAGTTTGTGTATGTAAATAATTAATTTAGACTAAAAACTAATTTATAATTTTTTCTCAATTTAAAAAAAAAAAAACATTATGTAAATTAATAAAATGATAAAACGTGAATTATAACTTCAATTCAAACTATTATAATAAGATTTATGCAATGTTATATCATTTAGATCTGCAGAGTACTAAGTACTTATTCTCATCTAGAACTAGCAGTATGAACAATAATATAATAATAGTTATTCTATATACCTGCAAATTTAAAATGAAATACTAATAAATAATATACCTTTACAAAAACCATAATATGTCCTTTATATGATTTTATACTTTTTTACTTAATAAATTAAAATTATCTCATAAGGTTCATATTGTTCATTTTAAAACTGTTTAGTTATTTAACACATGTACTTACCTAGTACCTATGTATATATTTAGTATTTACACAAGGGAAACTAGATACTATCATTATATTAGACTGTATAGCCAGGTTATGTCGATTGGACCTTTGTTTTCATTGGTGCACAGACTCTAAGCTTCAATTATTATTTTTAGAAGCAATAAAATATTCACTATGATAATTAAAATATAACATGAATGTACAATGTTTTATTTTCATTATTTACTAATATCATATCACATAAGTAATGTTTCATGTAAAAACGTGTATTTTTATGATCTACCTATATACTTTTATTAATTTTAGGTACATATATATATATATATATATATATATATATATATATAAATTTGATAAGACTGGGCTACAGTTTAAGTGTATATTTATATAAAATATAAATTTTATTCATATTTTTATTTATTGTTAAGTTTTTCATTTTTATAATTTATACTGTTGTTTAAATTTGATATTGTGAATAAATTTGATTTGATCTTTTGCCAATATAATATGGATCGTCAGTTAAAAATTGAATATAATGTGACTATTATTATGTATTTATTTCTTTAAATTGTATTTAAATAAACCACGATGACAAAGAAAGGAAATATTTTGCATGTTAAACAATACCCAAATCAAGGGATTCGTAATAATTATCATCTTAAATGAGGTTTACTGTAATTTAAAAGAATATTTTCTAATGAAATGTAGTTAGTGCTTACCAATTTAGAACGAGTATTATCCCATTGTTTTCTAGGTATCATTATTTGTCCATTCAAATTCTCCATAAACACTTTCCGAAGTTCCTTTAAATCTTGCATAATTACATCAATATTTAAATATGTTGGTATTTTTTTATCCAAACAAATAATACTAGCATGTTCAGGTAAAATTGTAGAAAGCACTTGAATAAATGTATTTGTGTACACCAAAGAGCTACAGTTAAATGAATACAAATTAAATATGTAATATAAAATTACATAGGTATAGGAAAACATACTCTGAAAACACTTCAAGTATGTATTCCAAAGGTGAGATTTGATCCAAATGGCACACAATAGTTCTAAACCATGACAATGAACTGCGAACAAACCATTCATGTTTTGTATCAAACTTAAAATTCTTTACCATTTCATTTTTTAAATCTTGATGACATATGGTACATTTAATTTGATAATGTGAAAATAGTTTAGAGCAATGTAAGACCACTAAATCTTCAACTATAACAAAAATAAAACTAAAATTTTTAAAAAGAAAAGTAGATGATAACACTAGTAATGTAAACTTATCATAAATTCCATACGTTTTCATTGCAGTGTGTAATTTATTATAATTATTAAATATTTTGTAAAGATTAATTTTTGTGTAAAATATAAAATACTCAAATATCCAAAATACTAGTTACTGTATGTCTGTATTGTATTATAAATATGAAAACAACACATTTCTTAACTTACGATAAACACTATTTTTAACAAATGAATCAAATTCTTTATCCAAAAATAAGTCTGTAGTAACAAAAATTTCATCTGAATTAATGTATTGTATTCCTAAAATAGAAAATAAGTAAAAAATAATTAAATTCATGAATGATTTTTTTATTATTATTAAGCATGGCAAATATTAGTATAAAATTGACAACAACTAATTTAGGTATTACTTACTATCATAATTTGCATGATTGACATACACTACACTACTTATAGAATATGGAAGTGATTTATCACTCCAATTATCAATAACACCTAAATAATAGATTATTTTAAACATATATTAGATAACTGGAATATTTATGTACTAGTATAATTTTTAAAACACTATTATTACTTGCAACTATGATCAAACTATTAGAATTTAACTTAAAATAGCTTTTTTCAATATTATGTGATATGGTATTGCCATCACAACTATGAAAATTGAAAGCATTTTTACTTTTCTCAACTGTCCAACATTTGACACAAAATTTTGACCAAATTTCTTTATTGTTTTCTAATAGTATTAGATTAAAATTTAATATTGACCTATATTAATATGAATAAACATATTCAATACATTTTTTTTTAAATTTAAAATAAGAAATTACAATTTTGAAGTGTTTTGAAGGGTAAATCCATATACAAGATTTTCATTGGATAATTTTAACCAAGAATTCTTTGCAATTATATTTGAAGATAATATAACATCAGAAGTATCATTGTTTGAAACTTGTGTCATGGCATTGATAAAAGATGTACATTTTTGTGATAATTTATACTGTTCTGTATCATATAATACTTGTAATTGCTGTAAAATACAAAAACCATATATTCAATTAACAATTTTTTTTTTAAAATTTAGAATAAAAAAAGAATGGATGGGCCTCGCTTTGCTGTACAGTTGGGGGTGGAGTGCACCTCGTTAATAGGATAGGTCATTATTACAATGGATTTGTTAAATTTGAATGCAATGATAGATATCATTGTATACGAATAACGATTCTGAACGGAGTTAATATGTTTGTCTAAAATGTGTATATAATAATATAGTA
>JAIPRK010001083.1:0-26464 GCA_025469195.1 Chaitophorus viminalis
ACACACACACACACACACACACACACACACACACACACACACACACACACACACACACACACACACACACACACACACACACACACACACACACACACACACACACACACACACACACATACACACAAACGTGCACGTCAATATAATAATACATTATTTGTATATTTTGTAGCTATATAAAAAAACCCTTGGCGTATTATAAGTATTTTCGAATAAAATCTGGGGATTTGGATAATCGAAGGCAGATTGACGTGTAAACGATTTATGTTACGCAAAGACTTATTATACTCGTTTCAACGTATAAATCACTTCATCGAGAATCCTGCAAACGGTTCCAACCCCATTTCTTACCACCCCATATCGTTCAATTCACGAGATTCTATTTTTCCTAACCCCCATATATTTTTATATTATATCATTCAAAATGAAAATCATTTCTCCATTTGGTTTTCGCGAGTATATATTTATCCTAAAGCGTAGAGGAATATATATTTTATACATATACGTATATTATACACATATATATATAAAACACACGTATTTTGCTATATATGGTATGCGAAATAATCAGAATTTAATTATAGTGCATTTCAAAGCTTTTTCACCCATGGGATACGTATTTAAACACTGCATTCTTAGAAAACGTGATACATGTTCGACATCGTACATTTACATTTTGCATTTTAATATAATATGTGTACAACATCCATGTATAGAAACGAACACAGATGACGGTGTTACGATGTCACTTTTGAATATTTCCAACAGTTTTTGACAGTCTTAGATAAAACTGTGAAGTTTTTGGAAACTTTTTCAGTGTAATAAAAGTTTTTGAGCATTGAATATTTTTTTTTTTTTTCATATTACTTGGTGATAGAAACTACGCAATTTATAGGATTATAATAATGTACGTTTTATTATTATTTTGTAAAATATTTGTTGGAGATCGCTAGAGTTTGTCTTGTACGAATACCTAAATATATTATTTTATATTAATTTCACGAGTCATGACGGTGTGTTTGTAGTAGGAATAATTATTTAAAACTTTTTGAATACTTGGCTAGTCATAAATATTAATTTGTAGGTCCTATGTTTATAATTATGCCCAATTAACCAGAATGTGTTTGTATGACGTGGTGTTTATTAGTTAAAACATTCATTTAGTTTATACATTAATCATCATCATCCTCATACTATTATAATGTTTTAAGATACAAAATTAGAATAAAACAATACTTATCTTACAAGCTTCTACTGTATTATCAGCCATCAGGTATAGTTTTTATGTATACATTTATTTTATGAAAATTTTACTAATGGTATTTTACAGCGTTTTTGGTTAATCGGAATCAATTAGATTATGAACATTTTGATTGTAATCGGATGAGTAAATGTACTTTATATAAAAAAATAACTGCCTCAACATTTTTTTTTACAAGCCTATTAAACTAGAAGAAAATTTGTGTATTATAAAGCTTTTTTAAAAAATAAATGTTACGTCATGCAATAGTTTAAGTATAGGAATGTTAGAAATAACACTATACGGAGAAGATGAACAACCGGAAGTGTTCGATATACCATCCCTTTCTCATTCAGTTGCCAAACCGGCAAAAACAATTAATGCGTAGCACTGTTTTGGGACTTAAGGCTGCTGAATTTGTCCCTCAGATGCAGAAGTAAACAATAGAATCCGACGTGTTAACAAACACTCAGAGCGAACAGAGAGAACGAAAACATCATCTCGACCTCTGTCCGCTGCAGAATATAGCAATTTGATGTAGCAATGCTCGCGTTGAAGTCCGCAACAACTCAGGTAATATGCCATGGTGGCAATGACAACAACCAAAATGCGTCATACACACACACAAACATACGCACACCTACGCGCCCACGTACACACACACACGTACACACACGTACGTATCGTCGAAAAGAAAACGGTGCAGGTTTTAAACAATATACGTGCTAAACACACACACACAATATAATACGTGTTATCGTATATATATATTATTGTCTGTATAAAAATTCTCCCATCCGTCTATTTCAGCGACCCGGAAGCCACTGGACAGGGGACGGGGATGGATGTACTCCCACGTGTTAAGCTTTTAGTACGCCCCGTACCGCATGTCCTCGGTTGCGAAAATTCGACTTTACGAACTGCTTGCTTCGTCATGGGTAAAGGTTATGTCGCAGCCACGGGTCTCGGGATGCATAAAACACGTACCTATACAGAAATTACGTGTATACGTATGTATTTCTAATATTATGTGTGCGTGTGCGTGTGTGTGTGTGTGTGTGTTGGCCCGCGAAAACTGAGGTGGAACTGTTCTCGGACCGAGTTTCTGCGCGCGTGCGAAATTAATGGACAAAAACATATTTGATATTATTACCGAATAAGTCCCGGCATGGACGGCAGAAAACGGATGAAAGGACGTGCGCGAATGGTTGGCTCCCCTGGTCGGCGGGTGTGGGGGACGGGTGACCGATGAAGATTGATAGACGCTCGGAGTAGACCTTTAACCCTACAAAACCCCTTTTGCAGCGGCTACTACCGTTACCACTACCCTCTCCCCGGGGATCAACCCTGCTATTTATTTTTTGCTTTTTTTTTTATATGCGTATAATTTTTTTATTTTTTTATCTCGTTATAATTTACAACTTTCTCGACACGAGGATTTGCGTTCGGCACTGTGGCAGCAGCGATGGCGGCGGCGGCGGCGGCGTCTCTCTTCGACCCTCTGATGAATAGTCCGGGCGCGTCACGTTGTTAAGAACTTTACGCCTCACCACGTCCGTCGGTTCGTTGGTTTTTTTTTTTTTATAAATTTTTTTTTTCATCTTACCTGCCATTTACAGTTATTAAAATCATCCGGTCGACTTTTCTTCCCCCACCGTCACCGCTGCCGTCGGATAATATAATTTCAACATAATGAGCCACAATAATAATAATAACAATACTACGGTAGCATCAGGAGATGGAGTGAACCACAGTTGAGCATTAATAACGTAACCGTGCGTCGCTCTAATCAATTGACTTTTGATAATGTACGCATATTTATTTATTCGACTAAACGCTGCTAAAGCCTAAGCATGGACGGTTTTGTTTTGTGACGGAGGAATTCGATGTGTTCGCCAAAACACATATTCTAAGTAGGTACTTAGAAGTCATAATTTACAATAATAACAAAGGAAAATTTATGATTCAAGACTGTACTATACGGCGCACGACCCATAAAAAAGTCTGATTTAAAATGATATAATCACTCGTATATAGGCAATATTCTAGATATAGACAGGCAAATCGTGATCAATGCGTAAAACGTTTAATATTAAAGCTAATTAAAGTAGTGTAATAAATATTTACTGACGATTCAGCGATTCTCTAGCTATGTACTTAAGATTGGATAAATTATAGACAACCTAGGGAAATAGATGCCTTAGAGAACACGCGTAACATCTCCGGTTTCGTTTCGAAACCTTCGGCGCGCATAGCGCATTACAATGTTTATCTAATCTACTCGTAGGGAATCGGTTGTAAACAGCTGGTTCTCGTATACGTAGGTATGCATGCAATAACACTTAAAAACCATAATTTGAACCAATAGAAGCGTATAAATAATTATAACTTGAGAAAAGATTTACGATCAAACGGGTATGAGCGAACTTCGTCATATTATAAAAAATTAATAATATGACTTAATTGTACATACCCATAGAAATCGTATAATGCCACAGATTCAGAGGGACGAAATGAGATTTGATTGAAAAGAAATATTCAACGTCCCGGGACAGTATTTCCATGGTGTGTGTGTGGGGGGGGGAGGGGAAATCATTAATAACTTGTTAAAGTTTTAATCGATTTCGTTTCAATACAGTCGAAGACAAAACTATGGCCTTTCACGCGTTTTGAATTATGAAACTCCGCGTAACTGTATATACGTATTACACGTGTACTTTTCGCCCTCGCCGTTTTATCGGCACTTGTGTTTCACGGGACCATAAACGCTTTAACGTCGAACGGTTAGTTTGTGGTGTGTATGGCAACGCGTCTGCAACGTTTTCGTGTAAATTGATCGACCCGTACGACCGCGACGATTAACAACGTGACTCGTAAAAGTTCAATTAAACGGTTTATAAATTATTACTACGAAGAGCGTGTAACGCAGTGCACGAATGGCATTATATTGTTTTCCGAGAAGCTTCTGAAAACGCCGTTCGGTTTATTGTCCGAATATCAACTTTTTTAATTAAAACACCATTTGTTTAAATACGTTTGATGCAAAACAGTTGGGTGAATTAGAACAGGTTTTAAAATCACGATTTTGCGTATGAATAATATTGGCAATAATAACATTAGTAACTTTATTTTATGCACCATAATATTGTAATATTCTTAAACGGTTTCGCGACATAAGTGTTTTTTCCTTCTCCATTTCCTTCGAGAGCGTTTTCGATGTCTGCAAAATATGAACTGATAATAATTAGTATGAATATAAATGCGCGTTATCCACCAGCACTGCACTTTTGCAGCAGTGCATCTGTACTTCGAACGAAATGAGCAACTCCTCAAAAACTTGTACATTTCCGCGTGACACCATCACCACCTGAAATCGTTAAAATGAGATCGGCTGTTTTATTATGTGAAACAAGACGCGTGTAAAAGTTCTGCACTCCAATCATGGAAACCGAGTGTGTTTTGTTCGCACGTCATTGCACCGTATCGCATCGTAATACGCATCAGACCTCAATGGATAGCCGTAACGAGTGTTCGGTCATAACGGTTAACGTCCGAATAATGTTCGAAATATCGAAGCGTAGTAATAGTGCATATGAAATAATGTATGAACAAAATTGGTGTAACAATGAAGAGTGTTGTTTATTTTCTTATTGTGTAAACACTTTTTCGGGCAGTAAATCTTCAGAAAAAGTTTCTCGGCGTAACTTTATTTTGGTGCGGAGATCGGACGCAGATGGTGCTTTATACACGCACGGATCGTTTTCCGAATTCCCAGTTGTTTCCTCGGGTTTACAAAGGAAACGAAGAAAGAAAAAAAATCGAATAATAATGTTTAATTTTCACCCACAATCGTTCATATCTATTTCAAATGAAACGAGTAGTTTTATTGTGTTATATAAGTATATAACTTGAAGTCTTGGTAATTATGTGCGCTATAATTAGCTATACTTGTCGATATCAAAGAATATTGCCTTATAAGTACTGTTTGGTATATCTATTTGACCACGCTATCTTATAGTTATATTTACAAAAGTTATATTGCATAGTTTGCAATTTACAAAATAAATCGGAACACTTGACGTCTTGAATAGAATGTGTTCTTGACGTTCTGGTGCACCCTGCGAAATTCACAAAATGGGTACAACTTTAAGGATAAGCTTAATAAACTGTTCTGTATACATACACCACACATGCATTAAGCATCTTATAAGTTGTCGGTTTCGCGTAACAGGCAATTACACATTTAGGGCGTAACGCAGATTTATATGTACTTCAAAGGTTGGTTTTTTCATTTCAGCTGCGCTAAGGAAATCGATTTACGATTTGTACGTGTTCGGGTAACCACATTTAACATGGGCGTAAAATGTCTGAGTCCATAATAATCATTAAAGGTACCAAAACTTATTTTATCCGCGAGCTCAGTGATGCGTGGTCTTAGTCCAGCTTAAGAATTTGATGAATTAATTCGGAATTTATTGTTTTCGGTGGTTCGGTTGTTTCGAATTCGTCGAACAGTATTATAGTTATAAACGAACATCACGCAGAGTATACCTATACTAAGTATTGTCGGCGCATGAATAAAGTAAGTTTTGCAGAACAGTCGAATGTATATTGTGTATGTTTTATTGTGTACAACAGCAGCTGGGACTGCGGATTCGCAATGAGGATGTAAAAGGGCAACCGATTAATAGGTATTAGAAAACGACAGCAGTGCTGTAGTGCATGTCGGTAAAATCAAATAAACCGACCATTATTAGTAATAATTGCGTTCTGCATGTTTCTACAAATTAAAATTAGTTTACACTTGGTGTGTGGACATTTGTACACATATATTATAGTGATATATGTGTGCAGTGCGAGATATTTTTTGTCCCGTAGGATATTAATTGCAGTACAGTACGTTAGAAACGTTAATGCAGTAATAACTGCACGTCTTAACGTTGAAAATATGATATCTGCATAGCTATCTGCGCGCAGAGCAGTTTCTGCACTATTTTAATAAGTATATTATGTCTCACAGACTAATGATTAATAATTTTATCTCCAGCACATGTATAATAATATAACGTAGTCACGAACCGCACCCCTCCACTTGCGGTACACAGCAAAACACCCGGATCCCGCGCCCCGACGAGTGCGCTGTATACGCGCCGCAGTAAACGGAAATCGTCCGGGACAGCAACAATATAATAATGTACAAGTGTACGAGAATTATTAATGCAGCTAAAGACGGCGATTTGTATACGAGCGTCGCCGCCGGTTTCTGAATTAAAATAAAGGACGAACGCGCCCGCGTAAATGCATAATAATATTAGCCGGTCCGTAATAAATACATTTATACACCGCTGTTCGGAACACAAGCGATTCGGCGCGCGTTGTCCCGTTTTAATATTTTACGTCGTTTTGCCGTTTTTTTTTTTTAAGTGATATTAGTATCGCCGAGATTATAAAAATGTCTGGGGGATTGGTTAATGCGCGCAATAAGCAAAAAAAAAAAAATATACTGCAGTAACCATTGCGTAACTGAATACGTCGCTTAAACGCGCGCATATATTACTGCAGTATATACATAAGTTCTTTTATTGTTACGGTTATTTGGAGGTTTTTTTATTTATCCATTTTTACTTAAACGTAATATTATATTATATACATACATAATATACATGCATGTATATATTTTTGATATTTACATACACTTTGGATACTGCAAAAATGGGCATCCTCGCGTAACGGCAGCGCATTGGGAGCAATAAATTACTCTGATTTATAATTAATACGAGATGGAAGTACACCTTGGCGTACAGTGGTAGTAGCGCTGCGGATGAGGGGGAATTTTTTTTCCAAAACCTCGGCTCCTCGATTTCTCGTTATTCCAGCGATGTTTATTTATTTTTCACGTCGAAAACCCGGTTTGTATACTTGCCTGTCGTTACTGTAACATAAGTATTATAATATCGTGTATGTATGTAAATTATTATATATTCAATGTTTTTTATACGGCGTATAATGCATACGCCGTGTGGCAGCAAAAAAATGCGATACTTATCACGTTTGCCGTTTGCCGATTTGAGTAGGTACAGTAGCGCACTGATAGTCCGTGCAAACGTTCGTCCGTTTCCACAGCGAATTGAATGGGACAGAATAAAAATATAGGATAAACACGTCTGGTCGTAAACGTTACGCAAAGTCGTAGGCCCATGCGGGATGGTTGCTGGGTGGAGGATGTATAATATACCCGGTGTAACCGTTTATCAAATTGAAATTCGGCGACGCACGTCGCAGTTTTCTACGCCCGGGGGATTGAATTTTTCCACCATCCGCGCAACCCTCCGGTCGCCCGTGCCACCCTTTACACTCCCGTCGTCGAATCGGGATCCCGGACGTTATCCTTTAGCCACCCGCGCCGCCACCACCGCGCACCCGGTCCCGTCCACACCACCCGTGCTCCCTCCCCGTCCAACTACCCACTTACCCGTCCGCAGCGTCGGCTCACGTAGTTCGAGCGTATACACGGCCAATTGCTGGGTTCCGGCCGCCGCCACAGGGACTTTCGAACAGGGTTTTATCTAGAAATTGTGTTGTCAGTGCGAGTTTTCGGCCCGGTGATGAATGGACCCTCAAGGCTAACCGTAATTTTTAGACTCTCCTCTCTCACTCTCTCTCTCTCTCTCTCTCTCTCTCTCTCTCTCTCTCGCTGACGTTCTCTGTTTCATTTTATCGTTTTCTCCATCTCTTTCTGTACCATCTTAACCTCCCTATGCCTCTCCCGCTACTGACAACGGTCGTTCGTCTTCACCACCACACACTCGTCTCCGTGAAATCCATTTTAACCTCTTTGCACGCCAACTCGTGCACACAAACACTAGCAAACGGAACGTGGTATCCGACTTCTGCATATTTTAAAATAAATCTTATGCACCTACGTGGATCACTATATGTGCTGTTTGTCTGTTTCTATACGGTGTACGACTTGGATCGGCAGCCTGGCTATACATACGGTGTAAAAGAACGTCCTAGAATGTATTTATCCCGAATCCGGCCGAAAGTGGGCGAGAAACCTTATCGGATATCCAACCTATGGTGCATTTATGACGTGTTACCGTCATTAAACTTTCGTATACATACATACGTGCACATATTTTATATTATATCATAATAACACGTTCTCCTAGACTGGCTATGTACATTTTGCAGTATATATATATATATATATATACTTATATATATACTTATATATATTTATATTTATCAATAGACTTCTACTACTTAGTGTTCGATTTTAATACCATCGCGTCCATAGCTTTGTAATGGAAATTCAAATGTGAACACACACAATATACGTAAATAGCATAATTTGCATTCGAGAGTTGGAGTGGTTTTGTGGGTGTGGGTGTTTTTTCACGAAAAAACGATTTGTCAGTAGACATCTGAGGGATTTTTTTATCACTAAATCAACGGACGTCGTTTTTCGTTTTACATGTCATCCATAACGCCAATCGTTGGTATGCATTTGAATAATTCTCCCTTTTCACAGTTGATTTTTATATTTCGATAATGATTGTGAATGAAATCAACGTTACGATGTCATTCCCCTCTCACGCCACAATCGAATATTTGTCCGTCTACTGCTATATATTTGGGTAAAATATACCATCTTACTAGCAACATGCATTCATATCATGCGAGTTCTTAACACGAGTATAATATATGAAAAGCCTTAAAAACTAACCTTAGTGAAAATATGATTCCATAGTCAACAACGCACTATCAAAGCTATGAAAATTAAATACTACACACTGTATACGATTCTATTACGTATGTGCAATATGCGAAAAATTAAACTCAGTTTTCTGTTAATTTCAAATATACAACTATTATGCGTATGAGCTATTTGCATAAACCAACCAATATGTGTGTCTGGAAGCGTATTGTATATATTTTACAAAGAGCCTGATTCTAAATTGTAATAAATGTTGTATATTTGATATTAACTCTACAAATATTCATAAAGCGCACGCATAGTTTTTTTTAAACTATTAAACATTTAATGAACAAATTGATGATTTGAAATATTGATTATATAAATAAAAAATATTGTTGAGTTGAAATTTTAAATTCTTTTATGCACCGATAAAAACGTGAAAAATGTATAAAATAATTATAAAATAAATTTGATTTTGTATAAACATTGCTTACAGATTTTAAATTCTGATGTACAACAAAAACCAAATTATTCAGTTAATAACTCCATGAAAGTTTTAATTCTCTTTTTATCTTTTTAGTTAATTTTGAATTCACTTTTAAGTAAATAATATTGATTCTCGTTTACAAATTAATTATTAACAGTAATACTTTTATACAGAGTTCTGAAAAAAATAACTAATTCGGGAACATCAATGAAAAATAACAATACTGAAAATACTTAATAATAAAGTAATTTTGATATTTTTTATTAAATATGTATATGATAAGCTTGAAAAATTATTAGAATTCTATGAAAATATGAGTAGCTTCTACCAGACAATTATTTATATAAGTATATTTTAATTAGATGATAATATATTATAATATATTTTTGTTTAGAACGCTAGCTAAATATTCTGAACTTTTCGAAATGGGAAAAACCTCTATCTTAAATTCAATATTAGATGTATGTTTCAGAAATTAAGCTGACATTGAAAATTTTATTTATTCATTTAATAATGCATAACTATGCATTTTAACGACACTGTGTACTCTCCTAATTCCTATTATTCACAGCTTATTAAACCTACTTGTATATAGTTGTAATACATACATTTTTTATAGATCGTTGATATTCTTTGAAAAATAAAAAACTATATATCCTTAGTAATATTTTTATTTTATTCAATTTCATTAAACTTTATAAGTAGAATTACTTTTTATCTTTCTTATGAAACGTTAACTAAAAGCTATGAGGTATCTCGCACGACTATTTATATTAAACTGAAGTAATTTTTTTTAAAGATTTTATAAGCTTTATATACCTTATGTAATACATATTAATAATGAGTTATGTAATTTTTCATCAATAAATTTAAGTCATTTAAAATGAATTGATTTTCGATTTTGACAGTACATCATCACACCGCTGACGCACGTGACCTATTTTCTATGTAAATGTGTGATCTATGTAAAGATAATGCAATTATGGCTGATTTTAATAAAGTTGTGCAAGATGCAATGGTGAAACGAAAAGAAAAAATTAAAATCACGAAATAAGGTGGTGAGTAGGTAAATGATAAGCGGAAGTATTAAAAACGTTATGCGAAAAGCGAGATTGCTTTTTACCGTTCATAATACATAAACGCATGTTCAATAATTAACATTATTTATGCAGCAGAACATCCTATACTTTGATAATATTGATCCCCCCTCCTCCTTAATAATGGCAAAAGACTTGCGAAATCAACTTGGCTGATATTTACCTTTTTCTAAAGCATAAAAAGACAAATCAATAATAAAAAATAAGAAAGTATAATTTCATTAATTTGAATTCAAAAAGTTTTACACCCGGTCAGTGTATGATCTAATATGATGTGAACGAGCGTGTGTGTATGTTAGAATTCTATTTTAACCGTAAACTGTACGACACGTATTGTAATCTTAGAAACTCATTCGTCTAAGTAACCCAGAGGCGCTTCTCAGTACTTAATGACACTCCGGAGAATATATATATATATATATCGTTTTGCTTCGATAGTTTCGTATACGCCTTTATTGTGTGAACCCATGACTGGACTGACGTTTTGACATCGAAAAACTTTTGCGGACGACGTGCGTTCGCTTTTTCTTTTTTCGAACTATAGGAATATAAAAATTGTTCACTGTAATGTCGAAAGAAGTACAACGTATTCGAACGTGACGGAATTCGCTTTTATATAAATAAAATAAGAAATGACAAACACACATACACACATAAACACATGTATATATTATATATATATATATATATATTTATATATATATTCATTTAATCCTGTACGTGTGACAATATTTTTTTATTTGTACATTATAGAACGATATTTTCGAAAACAGAATAAATAATTTTTGGAGAACAGAATTTGAAACCAGAAAGAGAGTATTCGATCGTTATGAATAGTGAAGTATAAATTATCTATAGATGCGAGTGGTTTGATGTAGTTTTTGTACAATTGTATGCGCGGATTACGTTGTACAAGTGTGTTAGCTTTGCTGATTTTCAGTTTCCGGGATACATATTACATTAT
Source organism: Chaitophorus viminalis (assembly GCA_025469195.1). Classification (NCBI taxonomy): domain Eukaryota; kingdom Metazoa; phylum Arthropoda; class Insecta; order Hemiptera; family Aphididae; genus Chaitophorus; species Chaitophorus viminalis. The sequence continues at coordinate 11,491 of JAIPRK010001083.1, forward strand.
ACTGACAGTGGCTGGACAAAATATTCATCAAACCAAAAGTTCTAATATTAATATATTTCAAAGTATTTTTACTTATTTTTTGTACCATGCCACGTGATTCGTAAAAGGGTACTACGATGTTCTTTATTATCATTATCACGTATAGATAATTAATAATGATCAACAGTGAAATAATATTTTAATTGCAAGGAAATTAAGTTCGCGGTTATAGTCGCGTTTTTATTGAGTATAATACGGGCAAAGTTTGACTGTTTATTATTGATTAATAATAATAATGATATAATAATTTATTTAATTTATTTACGTATACTATATTAAATGCAAGTATTAATATTGTCTATTTGCCATTATTAACTGATTGTAATACGGATTGATACAAAAAATAATGAAAGGCACTTTATGCCGATGTGATTGTATTGGACGTGCACTCTCTTTGAATAGTAACTTCACAAAGAAATAAGAAAAAAAAATGCTGATGTTAAGTATGTATGCACATCGCGTATTTGTATACGTATGTTTTGTTCTATGCACGTGAGACTGAGTCTATTCATCAGTGAGATTTTTGCTCCGACGTCTGAAATATCAAATGTCGATGGAGTTAATGCAATACGGAATATTATATATTTTGTATTCTGTATCCATAATCAATGCGATCACTTGTGAGGTTTAACCGTTTTTTTGTTGAGATTTTTGAGATTTTTTTCGAACGTTAACAATGATGGTCAATAACTGTGTTTACAAACATCTGTTACGTCATAATAACTGTAGCATTTGTTTTTTTCCATTTATACAGCCTACACAGAACAACTGTATAAAATACAATACAATGGCTCACAGTGCTCACACTATATACCTACTTAAAATGTGTTATAGACCTATATATTCAAAGAATTTTTGCATCACATGTTGTCGACCTTCGTTTTATATGTAGGTACTAGTGTAATATTGATTGTTTTAATATAATATGTAAACTTTTATTAAAAAAAAAAATTTCATTAATAATAACCGTACCTGAAATGTTATTTTAATTGCTCTTGAATTAAATATTATTTATTTATTTATTGAATATTCAACGGGCGATAGCCCTTTACAAAGTATATAATGTAACAAATATGTTAACAAATATATAATAATTATGTTAATATACCCCAATCCGACTCAGATGGGCCAGTTGAAATAATGGATTGAACACATTAACATGTGTGTTCATCAATATACCATTATTACCTGTTTTGAAATTCCTGTATTTAAAGTATAAATTAATTTATTTGATCTCAAATATAACAAATATATTTATGTACCCAACCATGGTAATAATTGTATTATACCTGTCAATAAATAAATGATTTGCTTTGTGGACAAAATATTGTTAGTCATTTGTAATTTTTATAAAAAAAAAAAAAGATAAAAAAAGAGTTTGCTATAAAGGTACATATATATATATGTACAATTATGAAACGTAAAAAGTAAGTTTGAAAGAGTTATTCTAGCTTAACTCATAGAATTTATATAATACGTACTACGAAATACAAGGTTTCATTAAATTTATCACATCTAACGTTTTTTTAAAAGGAAATTTCAAAAGATATGTTTACTCGCTGTATAGACTAGTTCAAAGTGAATTATGATACTTAAATAGGTTTTTATTTCGAGAAAGTTAGTAAATTTTGTAAGGATAAAAGCTGAAGTTAAAATGATTGTAAGAAGAAACAGAATAAATTGGTTGCTGTATTGTGGATAGGCCTATCTACCGGTGTACACTTAGCGTACTTTCAACGTATTTATTTGCGTTTATTTTTAATCAAAAATGAAAAGTTTTCCCTGCTCCTCCTACTATATTATTGACAATCAAACACGCAGCAGGCGTGTCACATTATACAAAGGCTCGTATTATTCCAAATCAATTGTCCCAATTTAGTGTTTTCGGCGGGTGGACGTATTTTCTTTTTACCTTATTTTCCCCTCTCTCGGTCAGTCATACGCTCGGCTGGTTTACTAAATTGGATCTGGGGAATAACGGTCGGTAAGTATATAGTAGAGATATTCGTCGGGGTTGTTCGACTGTACACAACTGACGGGAAGTGTATGCTACCGCGGATTGGCGACGGAATAATTTGTCAACCGGTGGTGGTGTACGTAAAGTGGTAATCTCGTTTTGTTGGTAAAAAAAAAAAAAAAACCACCACTATAAAACCGTTATTGTGATTATCGTGTGTACGCGAGCATTAGTTTAAATGTCTACAATTCTCGGAGCTGACTGCAAACTGTTACCTTCAGGCTACTGCGCTGATATATCTATATATGTACGTTATACATTATCATGTCCGACTAGCCATTATTACTCGTTTAGTCACGTGTGTTATTAATTGATAAGTACATCTAATTAAAATATCCGTTGATTAAAAACTGATGAGTTTATCCACAGCGAGTTGAATAATAATAATATACCTAATGATAATAGTTATAATAATAATAATAATAAAAAAAAAAACATTTTGTAGTTTTGAAATTAATGAAAACCTTTTTTAAATTAAAATACAGAATTATTTGAAAGGATGAAAAAAAAATACTTGTCAAATAAAACTTGTTATTAACTTTAGGTTTAATTAGTTGAGTTATTTGCTAATTAATATCTAACTTTAATCATTTGAATATTTATTTTAGATATGCGCGCATTATTGAAGTTTATACTACTTTTGCTCGTACCTTTGATTTCATATTATACACAAATATTTGCGTTTGAGGTTCGAGGTAATTCGCTACGGGGAACTGGCCCGTACCCGTAAGCCAAATATTTCATATTTTTTTTTTTTTTTTGGTCATGGTAGCTATATTCTATGTAATAAAACAGTACAAAATATAAAAGCAATTTCGTTTTAAATGTGAATAAAGTGTAAAATGTACAATGTCTATACTGATTCCACAAACATTACATGAAAACGATATTTTTTATTTAAAGACTATGGTTAAGTTTTGTATAGGTGTATTAAGTATAAAAATTGTTAATTATAAAAAAAAAATTCTGAAAAAATACAAAGTGAATTTAAATTATAATTTATCTATAATATAATAAATAATTTATGATAAATATCAAGAATAATTTTTATTATTTTTCGGTGAGTATAAATAGCTTATAAATATTATTTCGTATTGATTTCTGCATTTTATCAAATTTTGAAAATACATTCTAAAGTATCATAAAAAAATATTATATCGTATTTGCATATTTATTTTTCAGTACCTACACTAAGTGTAAATTTGCAAACTTGTTCAAATGTATTAAAATATAAATTATTTGAATCTTTTTGAAATCTAATTAAAAATTTCTAAACATAAGTTAGTTTGTGTTTGTGTTAAAAACCTACAAAAAAAAAATTGTATGTGAAACATGTGTAAATGAGGTGCACATGCAACCCTATGAAATATTTTGTACCTAGTACTTTTTTTTTATTACTATTATTAGAATACTTTTGCAATTATAGTTATTATAATTAGTAGCAATCATATTTATTTAATTCCCCCATAAATTAATAATGTAATACGTAATTATTACTTGTCTTAAGTATTTGACAGTAATTTTTATATGATTTCAAATGTTGTAGTAGCTTAAATATAAGGTACTCCTTAATATTATTTATTTAAAATTATAATTACCTAAAATTTACTCAACGACTTGATGTACAAATATTATTGTACTACATAGTTTAAATGAGTTACTTTTTAGAATTTTAGACAGGTCAATATTGTACGATTGTACGGGAAAGATAAAATGTAGAGAATTGGTTAAGTGAGAGTAAGTATATATTAGGTTAACTGGTCGGAACTTTTGAGATACTATTTATTTTGAACTATTTATTTTTACTTATTCTTCATTAACTAATAGTTATATGATTACAAGTAAACTAAATTTAACTTGTGTCCAATTTATACACAAATAGAAGTATAATAGTTTTGATTATTTTTAATTTCCAGTATTAGTTTAATCTAAATTTGAACGAATAAAGAATTGATTTGTTGAATGATCGTTAAATAATTGGTGAGAAAAAATTTGTAATCTTACATTATTTTTTTTAATAAAAGAATATATTCCCCATTAGTACACAATGATAATTGATAAGAAATGTATGAAACCTTACTTCGTCTCAGTTTAGTGGAATTATTATTTTAGTTTTCATCATTAGTTTTTTAATGATTAATTCTGCTTTATTCAATATTTAGGCACGTTATTTACATACGTTTATCACACATAAAATTTATAATCAAATAGTTTATTGCTAAGTACAGTTATTTATTTAAATATTATGTTTATGTATATTTGTATTTCATTATATAAGAATTGAAGTGCGTGTCAGGGAAAAAATAATTAACTATAGAAATATATATATGAAAAAATAATCATGACAATATCGTTTTACAATAGTCAATATACTCTGTCCAAGTTTACCTATACGAAAGTGTTAATACATATTATATAGTTATGAGTTGCAATTATTTATTTGTCTAGCTTTTAATTTTAAATATTCCGAAATTTTATTTCACATCAGGTACTGATATTGATTTTCATGATCTCAATTCGGTTAGAAGATCATAACTTATGATAATCTTTAACTTATGATATTTATTATATAGTAGGTTAACTCATAATTCATAAGTTATCATAATATATAGTATATAATCTATTTTTTATAAGACCTTTTTAGAATTATTTTCTATATAGCTTATTATAATATATTGAGATTCATGCAATTGTTATATTATTATCAAATTTGGTATGCATAATTATTATGTCATCAAATACAATATGCAGCGTTGCAGCGATTAAGTACAGCGTTCAGGACTCAGGACTAGGGGTATGTTCAAACTTTGAATCGAGTCCTATTAAATATTATGCTACTGGATATATTTGAATTAAAAATTCAATATAAGATGAGAAGTAGAAAGTTGAAAAGTTAATTAATACTGAAATATCTTCACAGACGTTTAAGTTTTTTTCTGTATCAGTTTTTCGTCAGCATCAAAATCGTAGCTTGAATATCTTAATGAACACAAGACATCATGTGATATCATGGTCGGTGTACATTCTCATGGGACACCTTATTTGTGTACCCGTAAGTATGAAAATGAAATATAACATGCCTATTGTTTCGTATTCTTCGAGGTAGCAATAACATGTGTAAACCAACTACCGTTGATGAAGTCACCATCACGTAGTAAATTTATACGATAAAACTTCTGTATACAACTATATTTTTTTTTATTAATAACACAAAAACACAACTTCCAAATTCCTATAGACATTGCACTGTTCCGTGTGAATGGATAAATGTTTAAACCGAATGCAAGTTCAAATGGTGGCGTATTATAATATCTTATACGTTTCTCGATCATCGTGAGAATAAAAATAAATAAAACAAATAAATAAATAGTAAATAAATAAATAAATACGGTGGTGCAATGTCTAAAAACATAGACACAAGTATAGTAACGACATTAAAAATAAATACAGGAAATAAGTACTGAGCTTTTTTTATGGCCTTTTAATTTTTTTTTTAATTTTTGCTTGTACACTCTAATACATCTGACGCGCATGTCTTAAAAACGTCAGTAAATATACATAAATAGTGTATACATATATTTATACGCTTCTCTCTTTCTCTATAATATGGGGCCGTGTGTATACAAACATTTACTATCCACATAAATATATATATATATATGATATGGGCAAGGATATGAGTAGCCACGTATAGGTATGATAGACCCGAGTGAACTCCGGTTTCTTAAACTCTCAAACGATAACAATTAAGTACTTAATGTTTTCAGTACTGAACAGAGATTTTTTAGATAAAACAAAATTGCATTTTATTAGTACTTTAAAATGAAATAACAGTAGTATAAAAGTGTATTGCGTTTATTCTTTAGTTTTTTATGTTTAAAAATTATAGTAATTAAGAGAATTTAAAATACATTGTTCCAGTGTTTAATTATCTTTAATAAAAAATATTTCTTAGGAAGTAATTATATACTGACTTTCAAGTCAATAAAATTAACAATCCCATTTAACATAACAAAAACAATTTTATATTAAAAAGCGAAATTTGAAGACTGTATATTATATTAAGAGATTTTGTTCTAAGACACGCCGCTTTTGGTCGAGTGTAATATATAAGTGAGTAACGATAATTATAAATTTAATTAGCTTACGATAATATGCATTTTTTACCTAGATTAAAATAGAAAATAATTTATATTTTTAATATAGAAGAGTTGGTAATAACAAAAAATAACGTTAAATATAGATTAGTTGGGTATTTTAAGGGAATCAGAATAAATCAATCACTTCATATTTTTCTTGACATTGCAATGGTTATGAACTCTATCCATAACTTTACGCGTTGTGATAAAATGCGTAACAAAATTTTATTCCTGTGAATATCATCGATTATAATTATAAATAAAAAACTTGAGGTGGAACATTACAGATAAGGTCTACGTTGTCTCGCATTAAAATTTATAAGTCCTTTAATAGACAAAGGTACATTGGTTTCGAAAAATAAGTTTAATGACTAATAATTTCGCAATCAGGTCGGCAAAACTACAGAATACAGAACTAACTATTGCAAAAATAAAAAACTCACATATTTAAATATTTTAAGTAGTCTTTAATTAAAAGCACCGACTATCATTAAAATGCTTATAAAAATAGATGCCTCAATGTATTTTTAATATTCTTACATTGAAGGATGAATAATTTATTTATGATGAGTAACAATATCAAGTGTTAAATAGGTGTAATTGTCTAATCAATTATTTTATAGTCAGTTTGGTTAAAATAGACTTAAAAAAATTAAATTGTGTATAAGTATGTATATTAATTAATAACCTTTGCTCTTTGATTTGATTGATTTAATAATAATGGTTAAAATTATTATTATAATACGCATATAATAATAATTTAAATACATATACAATTTTTGTTTTAAGTGTCTATGGTTATTATTTTTGAACAAATCATTTAATCGAAATTTGTATAAATATTCAAATAGCATTTAACGCCTTTTTAGAATTTTGTTGAAATATTGGATTTTATCAAGACATAATATTTGAATATCTATACATTTTTATTAAGTCTCTATTCTATACTGCATTAAATTTTCAAGCCTTAAGTATAAAAATTGAAGGTTTCATACACCTCTATTCTTTATTAGGAAAAATCATGGACGAAAACATTTGCAACGTTGGAACAAAATTTCAATTGTGTACAATCAATCCGATCTGTGATTTTACGTAGGTATATAATACATAATAATAGCGTCATGCGATTTCTGGGCTGCGTCAAAGGTGATCAGGCTCGTCGAATTGCGCGGGTCGACGACGGTCAGCTCACCACTACTGCTGCAGCGACAGGTGTTCCGATTGGTGGCGGCACGTTGCATTTCGGATTACGTGGAAATGTTCTACAAGCGACTGTGTGCAGAGAATATGGGCTGCAAGTTCCAAGTGTCCCACGATCAGCTGGTGGACATCGAGCGCCAGATCACGGCGGCCGTCGACAAAGGTCAGGGCACGTCCACGCACCCGACCGCGTCCTGATTATTCTAATTTCGACTGTATAAATGCTATAAACTTTTCAACCATGTATCGATATACCTATAAATTATTATAATATTAAAACTTAAACACTGTAAAACGATATAATATACTCACAAACAAAACCAATATTACCGTTTACTGTAATTCGAATACTTTATGCATAAATACATATAATAATTACATTCATATATACCTGTTTGTTATTATAAAATATTGGAACGATTGGTTGAAAAATTAAATAAAAATTAGTAAACATAACAAAACACTGACAGTACTAACCTCTAAGAATACTACTAAATAGGTACATTCCATCAAATGCTGCAGTATATTAATTATTATATATATTATAGTATACGTATATGAACAATATGAACGATTGGCTGAGTGCAGTTGCATAATCGTACATCGTAGAATAATAACTTATGAGTTATAACTGACAAAAGTGACAACCGTAGGCTAGGGACACGGATAAAGGTACTTATAGCTACTAAGAACAAAACAAAATGTATATAACAAAAACAATATATTAAATGCACAAAAACATCAGCGATCTAGTAAACAAAGTAATGTTGACGATGACGACAGGCACCATCAGTAGTGCAGATTAGAAAAATATTAACTGTTTGCGGGACGGTTCGATTAATAATACTGGAAAAATGTGAGACTTGGGCGTCTAGAGACACGAACGGCGTCGAACATTGATAAACCGAGAAAACAGGGATTAACGCGATAATGTTATACGTTATACGGAATAGCGATATAGAATCTCCTAGAAACGCGGTTTCGGAAAGGGGAGGGGGGCGAAAAAATTCGCAAAACGGTGTTAAGTTAATGGAGAGCGAGTTTATAGGGGATCCGAAGAGAATGCGGAGATCGGATTGGAATAGGAATTTTAACGGAAAAAATAAGATAAAAGTCAGGAACTCTAGAAATGGGTCCCTCTGGAGGAGGTCACGTGACGTTCACGTTTTTAAGATCTTATAGTAATTAGTAATAGCTAATAATTAATTACCGGAATTTAATGGACCAAAATCGTACGAAATGTGCGTGCTTGTATGTGCTTATAAATTGTAATCATTAAAACATGCGCTAAAACGCTAAATAACAAAATAAGCAAGACCCACTTAAATGTATAAAATATAACTATGATAGTTACATTTAAATACGTTTAATAATTTTTAAATAATTGATATACAACAAAAATATATATATATATATATTGAACAATTTATACAATTAATAGTTTGTATAACGCATTGGCTCATTGCATTATACGTTACATTTTTGAATATTCACTCATCTAAATAAAAAACCAAGAACAGTAGCCAACAAAAAAATTTAGAAGAAATTTTTTGGGAAACTTTTCATTCAGAGGCTAGAATCTATATTATTACAGAACGTCATGTACCAGGTGAGTAACTAAGCCGGTTTTGTGTATCATAAAATAAATTAATATAAATCATTTGTTGTATGTTAAAGAACTGAATGAAAGCATATGTTTTCATCATAGGTATTTAAAATTTAAATATTTAACTGCATTTTTATATTTGAAAATTACAAGTAAGAAAGAGAGGATTTTTTTAATTTACAAAGTAAATTCCAAGTATTTTCGGAAATCGTGCTGTATTATATGCTTAAAGAATAATAAATAGAGCTATTTTCATACATCTAAAATATGTAAAATAATATTAATTAAAACTATTTATTATATTCAACTTATTATTTATAAACATAATATGTATTTAAGATTTTAAAAGGTAGCTAAAAAAATAAGTATAGTTAATAAACTGTACTTTTTAATTTTTTTATGTTATTTTACTAATAATTCATTATAAACAGGCATAATATATTTTGAAAATTTATATTTTCTAACCGCATTCAATTATCATTTAATTTGCATACTATTATTGAAGAAATAAAATATTATAATAATCTTTTTTGGGCGATTTGGCACAATACAGAGTGTCCTTTCTAGAGATCTGACAAATGTAATAATTTTTGTTCTGATCAATATTATTTAATTTTTATTTTATATTATAGACGCTATAAATAAAAATTTAAACTAGATTTAAATGTCTTTTTTCCTTCCCAAAATAAAGACATTTAAATTTTTATTTTCAAAATCCAATACAACCATTTCACAATTAGTTTTTTAAAAAGAATATTGGGAAACATTACTTATGATTATTAGTTATAATTAACAACTAATAATAAATAATAATTTCATATATCAAAATTTTTCTAAAACTTAGATTCATAAAATGGCTATCTTGTTTTGAAAAAAAAAATAATCAATATTCAATATTAGATTTTTCAATTTAATTCTCTTATTAATATTGTTAAATCAAAAATATGTTTATTGTAGCACTGGAGTATGAAAATTATTTCAGAAATACAAAAAATTTAAAATGTTAAGTAGAACAAAAGTTACCTATTGCATTGGTCAGGTCTCCGTAGATCAGTCTGTATTATAGCAACTATCGCTGCTATGATACAATAGTAAAATATAATATGCGGGTGGACGATGAAAAATTATTAATGTATACTTTGTAGGACTATGTTAAGCTTCGGTGTGCATTTGGACGTGTCTCTGAACACTCTGAACCTATTAAAAATTGCCACTTTCCAACATTTACGAGGTCGATTATAATCGATGTAAGTACGTCCCATCCTTATGTTACCCATAGAACTTAAACGAACTTTTTATCTCGGTCGCCGTGTCAAGATGGCTCATAATTGTGGCGCAATTGCGTTCGGTTCCCGTTATATTTCCGTTCGACTCGAATCGTTGATTCCCAAACGACACATTTTCTATATAATATAGAAATAATTCAAATAATATATGAATTTCTACTCTCACATCAAAATAGTTTTAAAAAACGAACGATTATCATCTCGCGGCTCTCAATCCAAAGCAATCAAGGTTATGATAATTTTAAACATTTATATAATGAACCATTAACTTTTTCCCTATCATTGTAATCGCGTACAAAAAATATAAATACAATTAGTAGCAGTAGATACGAAATCAGTGAAAAGGAAAAACGCCCAGAACCCCAATGGGAATTGTGAAACAAAGGACGGGGGGAGCTGAGACGAACGGGTCATAGCTAGAGCTATATGCACAAAATGCGGTGGTGGACGTTATGTAAAAGGTAAGCCCGGGTGGGTTCCTACCTGGTGTCCGGGAACGGTGGAATAATAATAACGATCGCGAACGATAACGATCACGATATAATAATGATAATGATCGTGGTTAGATTTAATGATAATGACGAAGATTCGGAGCCCTCCTATTAGCGCGCACTCCTCAAACCTTTATTACGCACCACGGACGCCATCGATCGTTAAACTCTTTCTCGTTGTCGGTTTTTTCTCCTCACTCTCTGTTTTTTCCCTCCTCTATTTTTGGTTTCTTTCTGATGGAAATTCGATCCGTTGTGTTCGACAAGCTATGAAAAGCGATAATGACGCTCCAGATCGAACATACGATGTATCCGAACGCGTTGCAGTTACCGTAAAGCTATTATTGCTGTAAACTGTAAAGCAACGCGCTTAAAACTTTTTTTACCCGTATTGCTATGAAAAATCGGGAAAATGCGAGTTGGGTCTTTGGATATTTAATCGCTACTATTAAACATAAGTTTTGGGTCCGTGATGTGATTAAGATAATACTTGAGTTGAGCCCGCTGTATATATTATTGTATGTATTTATGTAAATATTATTACTCTCGAATTGGGTTTAATTTATAATTTTTTTCTTTATTGTGTGCGTGTAGCATGTATTTTTAAGTTTTTATAATATGTATTGCCTTATAAATACTACCAGTACGGCAACTCTCTATTATCTCTTCAAGTTATTTTCAGATGACATAAGGACTGGCGTGGATTTACAAAAGGTGGGAGGTGATGTGGGCTATCGCCTTTACCAATCATTTTAAAATTAATACTAACAATTCTTATAAATTTTTATTTTATCAACATAAAATTAACTGATGAAAAATATTTTTTACATACATTTGAGATATTCAACTTAGTTTAAATGTCAATTTTTAAATAAATAATTGAAAATTTTTAAACTTCAAATTTATTTTCCATATCTGATTGAGAATTAGAGACCCAAAATTACAACACAATAATAGGTATAGTCATAATCATTAATTTACTAGAATATATTGTGAAAAAAGTATATTATAAAATCTTTGATAAAACCAATGATTTTATATTTATACGGTGAGTACCAGAATATAATGGATTAATCGATACTAACATATAGTTAAAATGGATAGACTTAAAAGGATTATATCGATCGTAAACAGCTCTGTACATAACAATATATCTAGATGATAACATAAAAAACGATTCAGATTAAGTCCCAGTATAGTAGATAAAAAAATTAAAAATGGTCCCATGAAACCTAATTAATCATTATAATGATATATTTTTTTTGTTAAACCACACATTTTTATCAGACTTATCAGAATATAAAAGTATTTAAATAAATTATTTATAATATTCTTATAACAATTAATTTATCTTTGTGTAATTTCAATATAATTAGTGTTAGAGTGTATTTCCTCTAAATAGAGATTGTTTTATTTTTAGTATCTATATAGCCATGAGCAACTTTAATCAGAAACTACAAAAGCAATAAAGGTGGTTCACAAAACATAATAAAATAACAAACCGTTTTATAAATTATGTCTTATATATTAAAAATAATAATTATAATAATAAAATAGTGTTCAAAGCATGCGATGACACATGGCTTATATCAGAATTGATGGGTCACAATTTTAATTGATATAATAGTAAAAAAAATAATTGTTTAAAACTTTAAAATACGATAGTGAAATTATAAACCCGTTTTTTTAGCTTTAAATATTACTTTTACAATAATAACAATAATAATAATTAAACTAAACGCTAAATTTTAACTTTTAACAAATCGACAGAGAAATTCGGACGTCATAATGATATAACAATATTGAAATCAATCGAGAGGAAAAATAAAAATCTTAATTTATTTGTATACAATTAGTTTGATGATTTTTGCATCCTGAACCTCTTTCTCGTCTTCTCGCATTTTTTGCCTGCAACAAAAAAATAAAAACACCATTAGGTTATTTTTTATTATTCTCAGTATTAATTTAAATATTCAAATCGAATTTAATGCAATTACAACTTACTGATTTTACGTTGGTCGTCTGGGCAGTTCTGAAAAATAAATCCAATTATTATAACATACATTCCACATAAATAAATCCTTTAATTCTACACAATTATGTTTGATCTTCGTGGAAAAGTAATGTAAACAAAACACACATTCTAACGTAATTATTAAATTATGTCTGTTTAATATGTAGCACTTAATAATAATAATATTTATTAGTAGGGTATGGATTAATATGTAAATACATATTTTCACTGCGGCAAGATAAATTCATTCTGGCTAGTGACAAATTCGTTTCACGTGATCTTCAATAAAATTAATTAAATTTGATTTTACATAATATAAAATATTCAAAATTGTTTAATTATGTGACAAAAATTAGACAACTTTGACAATTTTAACTATAGTTACTATATAGTACCTACCTACCTACTATATTTTATATTACGTACATAACTTATTAGCATTACGAAGAAATCGTTATCAAAATCCTTGGTGTAACGTTATTATGATTTATGTTAATTTAACGGCCAAGTTAGTCATTTTTACGCAAATATATTTTATAAATTTTGATTTTTTTGTTTTCATATTAAATTCAATACTACTGTTCATTAATCTATAAAGAATATTATTTTATGCCATTAGACACAATAAATATTTAAATAAAACAGAATCGATTAAAACATACTATTTTCACCGTCTTGTAACAAATGTTTATTTATAGTAATATAATACTTTAATAGTAGGAGAAAAATATATATATTTATTGCATAAGTGCATTTATATGTATACATTGATTTACTTTTGATATACTTTTTTGTGTTAATCATAATTTCATAAATCAAAATCAGTAATTTATGAAATTAAAAACTACAAAAGGTATTCAATTATTTGTTTATAAGATGCAACTTTTTTAATTTATCAAACTTATTGCAAAACAAACACATTTACATTTTGTCATATACCTAACCTAACCTACTTAAAAAAATTAATATCAATTTTATTTACTAATAAGAGTTGGAAATAATAATGGTTGTTTATTATTTATTTTTATTAAATAGACAAAATGAGGCACTACAATACGTACACTCGTAACTCGTAAATATATAAAACTCGTTAATTATATTTAAATTATTTTACTTCCATTGTATCTTTGTCCTATACTTACAAAAATACATCCCTATATTTATGTATACAGATACGTTTTTATATAATTATTAACTTTGTAACATTTTGGTTCACTGTAATGTTTACCCTTTCACGGAAAATATATTTGTAATACTTTAGAATGGTTCTGAACTTTTGTCGAATATTATAGTGTTGACTGATTTGCACTTACACTAGTCTCGCTAACTTTTAGTTTGATTTAAATCTAAAACCAACCGTTACTAATTTTATAATGGAACGTAAATTTTCCTCACCACACAATACCTTGTCATAATAATATTGCGTATTATAGCCGAATGTCGTGCACTAAAAGCGTAATTATGAAAATCGAAGAAAAAATATGACAATTAGAATACTGAAGTAAATAGAAAGTATTGGTCAAGACTTGTGTCTCTATCGGTGCCGTATCAAAGTTTTAAATACATTTTCGTAGAGAAATTATCGAAACAAACGGTTCAAACTCACCGATTCGTACTGTAACCACAGACAGTGTTGGAACTGTACATATTCTGGATTGCATCTGTTTTCTGTTTCTTCTGCTGGCCACGGAACTAAAACATAAACCATGACGTTATTGTACAATATAACACATGTGCTGAACCACGCACATATGGCGAGGCTAATGAAGTAATTTTTAGAGTGAATGTGGGGTTAGGTCATATGGAGTGAATGTGGGGTGACAAAAGAAAACCTGGTTGCCATATTATACATATGGGTACAGACTGGCTTATAATATCATCATATCGAGAGGTGGAAAGAAAACGAGAACCCAAATATTAATATTTTTGGCGGGAAAAAACAATAATTAGGCGTTTGTTTGGACATGCAAAATATTGTAAATAATCAACGTAGTGGACTAACGCCAATGTATAATGTATTGTTATTATAATTATATTTAATGTATGTCATGTTCGCAGAGGCGGCTTGTAAGCAACTTCTACCGGGGCGGCGCCCCGGTAAATACAATTTGGATTGGGTGGGTGGGTGGATCAGTGGTCAGTAGTTTGGTAAAATGAAACTCAAGAGAATTTAATAGTAATA
>JAIPRK010001083.1:26564-97554 GCA_025469195.1 Chaitophorus viminalis
AACGTTTAAGCAGTTATTATTTAAATCAAGGGATGCAAAAACAATTTTTTTAGAGTAGGACAGGGGTAGGTAGGTGGTTTCAATTTATCTGCCCCGGTAAGATGTAATTGTTCAAACCGCCTCTGCATGTTCGTATAGTGTGCAAATTGTTATTGGTTGATCGAAAACATGTATAATATAGATAATCCGTTAAATCAATAAAGCAATGCACAGAGTTCGTCCAGTAAGAGTTCTGAATGTTTGATTGAATCAACAACTAATTCAACGTATTAACTCGAGTATAAAATATTCATGGGCAACATTCATATGTGTTAGATATTTGGGTAAATAATATATGGGTAGGTCATGTCATCGATTCGAGCGTATTTGTATTGTATATACGAATCAAAGTGACGAATCAAATATATGGATAATAATGCCCGAATGTCTAGCCAATGGACTGTTCGGGCGCTGCCACTGGATTTTATTTCGTCATCAAGCACGAATATGACGAATAAACGAACAGCCACGACACAAGATTTGTACAACAAATTATTTTACGAAATGCAATAGATGTTTTCAATATCATTTCCCTCCTTCCTCCCGAAAAAAATCAATATTTTATATATTAACTTAAAATCAAACAAACGAAATCAACAGAGGTAAAAATTGTGTTCAGTATCAAACTGTTTTGAAATTAAAAATTACGCTAAATCGAATAGTTTAATGTAGTTCAGTATAATTAATTATTTTGAAGTGTTACGGTTCACAAAGTTTCTGTAGGCGTCAATATAGGCTTCTGCAGACACAATATTTTTTGTTAGGTACGTTAAATAATAATAATAACAGGTCGATATTACAGATGTGAACTTAAACGTGAAACATGAAAAGAGAATCGCAAGGACGTAACTAGTAATATCGTCTATATACGGTCTACCGTGATATACACGTAAGCGATGAGAATTATTAAAAATTAACGGTTAATTGACGATAATCATGTTGAGCGATTATTATAATAATATCGTGTTTGATATTTGCATTTTGCATACCTATATGTAAACGATCAAGTGTATAATATAGCGTATAATATAGCGAAATTCCATACCGCTATTTAATAATATTGCGTAATTATCGTGATTAGCCAGGTTTATGTAAAAATTTGCCACAAACGAAAAATATGAAATAAAAATAAGAAAAATACCGGTTTAGCTACAGCACCGATGTTAGGGATACACCATACACGCATGCAAAATATCATGTGTGTACCGTTAAACCTGACCGGGGGTGCAAGCCGACCTTTCGCACATCCGCAAAAGCAACAACTATTATGTTAATACGGTAAACGTGCGTGATTTGCCATCGGGTATGTAAACCTACATAATATTATAAATATAAGTACCACGAACGTGGAAGTATTCTGCACACCGGTTATGATAACGGGTCATTGTAAATTATCGTACCCGGAATATCGTTGATAATACCGGTGTTAAAATGTGAACTAACGGTGTAGACGTTAATTCAAGAACATGAATGTTATGTGCATAAATTGAAGACAAATGATAGAACGATTGAAAATGACTGAAACAAAGATCGTACGAAGCGGCAAGGTAGATGCGTGGGTGCTGTGAGTTGTTATTGCGGTTATACACTATTCAGTATTATCGTCAACAATAAGAGTAAATGGTTGATTATCAAAAGAGTTGGTAAAGTTGAAGAAATATAGTGTTTGAACAGATTCGCGGTGTGTGCACTTATATTAGAAATTGCATAAAGCCTACACCAGTACACTAGAACACCCATTTCACCAGACTTTTGATTTAAAATAAATACCAAGAGCAATAAATTTACAGAGAGAGAGAGAGAGAGAGAGAGAGAGATGGAGAGGTGTGAATTTATTATTTCTGCATCGTTCAACACATTGGTTGGGAAATATTTTGCGATCTATTCGACGAAAAAGTGGGATCACGGGTCCAATGCAAATACGAGTAAGATGTACTCACTTAGGGGCTTCGAACGGGACAAATGACAATATTGTGTGTGCGCATGTAATGAAAAGACACGATCGCTCACAGAAACGTGATATTCGATTACCGTGTAGACGAGTGTGTCGGTGTACACATCAAAGTCACATAGCGTTTACCGTTTCGGCTTTTACTCGGTGCGAAAACCCTGCGCGTCGATATAGTCGTGGCAAACAGGGATGTGACACAAGAACTTCTCTATGCTTTTAAATCACGTCACGGAATCTGTTTTAAATTATCGGTTGCACCCTGTACACGCATTTACAGTAATATTACACGGCAATGGCAGTGGTGGTGCACTTACTGTAGGTCTCTTCAAGACATTTGTCCAATGCTCTCTGTCCCACTTGTTTTTGCCATTCTTCTTTGAAGATGTTCTTCATCGCGTATTCCGATATGAAAGTTTTATTTAGAGCGCCGTCTTCGGAGAGCTGAAAAAGTATTTTTAATTAAACGATTATAGAAACTTGAATATATATTTTCACGGTTTTCAATCGTTCATAATAATCGATTTCAATTTACCAAATGGTTCTTTTTTCCGATGCACTCGTGAAGACACTGAAATACAAATAACGAAAACATATAATTAATGCAAATGGTTAGAATGATAAGAGAAGGAATTATATAATATGTAGCTTACGAATTGCTTCTTCTTGGTAATCTTAACAGCTTCAGTGGAAAACAGGTCTTGCATAGGTACAGCTGTGAAATAATGATAAACAATTATGTAGTACGGATCTATTATTGTATTAAAATAAATAACTGTATAGTTATTTTTTATTTTTCGGGATTTTTTTTTGAACATTAAATAACAGATTTATCTTATTTTAAAAGTTCACTCACATTAGCACTATAGAAATGTTAATTAAAAATTGCTAAAATTAATTAAAAACCAAATTTAAAATTAATAAATACCAATCATTAGTAAATATAATGTACATAATTTGTATTTGGAAATTTCAATTGATTATCTAAATGTAAATGCATAACCTTTATTTTAGGCTATGGAAAACAATATTTTCCGTAATTTATAATTTATTATGTACTATTTGTTTTATTATGCTGTGATATTTCCGAAATCAGTTGTGCATGATATTTCAGAATATGTTTGATGTTCAATAGAAATGTAATATTTATCTTGTCAAAAATCGCTCAAATTATTTATCTCCAGGTGCTGTTTATCGCAAATACTAATACAATTTGATTCTTGAATTGTTATGAATGTTATGATAATGTTGATTCAATTCCTTAATTCCTCGCCAATCGACCGAGAATGAAATTAATCAACGTTTTGTTAGATGTTCAAAATATTTTAAATTTACACGAAAGAATTCTCTCGATAACTGATAACTACCAGGGTTTTTTTTTCAGTTAGACTATATTATTAATAACTGTTATTTTTAATCGCTTATTTTCAATCAGTGACTCTTCCGTTGATCTTGTTATCATTATAATAACATTATATAGGTTATCGGTGTTGAGCTATAAATCGCGAACGAGTCAAAACCTATTTTATGTCACAGTTAAACTGAACACCTGGTATAATGAAAAATAAAACTGTTTTATGTATATTAATTTATATATTTTAAAATATACATAATAGGTACAAGCGTAGCCTCGTGCGATTTCACCGCGTGCATTTGCATATAGAATAAACTAATAATTAATTTCTATGAAAATTTATACCCGCAGCGTGATATTGTTCTATTATTATACGTACACCTATTTTCAAAAACAAGATAGTAATCAAGAATTTAATTCGCTGGAACACGGGAGGAGAATTTAATCTGGACGTGTGCGTGTGTTTATATATATATATATATATATATATATATATGTATATATATTGGCAATTTCACTGACCAACCGTCAATAATTAGTTTTGGCCTAATGTAAAATTATATTGGCATGGTCCAACGACAAAAAAACATCTTAGTTAGAAAAACATGGATTTCATTGCCGTGGTCGGTGTCAGCGTGACGTATTATTGTAACATGCACGCTTCTGGTTTAGGTTTTAATCCCGAAATTGTCAATTATAATACATCGAAGTTAATATTATTCAAATACTTCACAGAATTTTTTTTTTGTTTTGAATTAATTCGAACTCACTTACTTTTCTAGCAGAATTTTTTAAAAAAAATAAATAAAAATACAAGTGGCATCTCGTATTTATAAAATTACAATAAGTATATTATTATGTAATAATATGTATTTGAGTTTACGGAAGATAGAAATACTGTACAGCTTGAATATAGGTAGGTACTCTATGGTACGATCGATAATAATCAAACTTGTACAGTTAGCACTGTGTAGTTTGAATAATTTTGATTGTGCGGGACGGTAAGTGTTTTGAATTCGGCGAACGACGATCATATTATATTATTATAATGAAAATGTACGCAAGTTAATTTCCTTTTGTAATAGCGGTCGGGTTGTAAAAAGGTATCAATATATACCACTGCACAGTGTATAGGCGATAGGAGATGTTATGCAAATTAAAGAGCAGCAGGTATATACACCACGAAGGGTCAAAATTAAATAGCCCGAAGGAATTCTGGAAAGGGTTCAAGTTTTATGACTCATTATTTTTTTCTTTTTAAATTAGAAAGCGGGACCAAAAGACAGACTGTATATTCAAATGTTAATATTTACTCGACTTTAAATATTTTTGAAGCACATACACGTGATGTAAAATACGGTCATATGCATACACACACACACACACACACACACACGTACAGGTGTCTATTACGTGCGTTTCATTTCTAATAAGTTTAATTTAAACTTTTTTCGCTTAGGTATACAATTTCAGCGAAAGAATATTATTTTTTTAATAGAATTTTCATAGGTGTGTATAAATAAATCAGTTAAAATATCATTGATTTTTTGCGTATAAAACTTTTGTTTGCTCTTTTGACATATCTCGATTAAAAAGTTCTCTGTAAAATTCTTAACACTTTATTTATCACATTAGGTATTTTTAATTTTAATTGTTTCGTTTTTTTTCTATTATATTGCAAGAATTCTCGTTTATTGTGGTCACGTGATAAACGTATGAGTTAAAAACGATTATTTTTGTGTTTTAATAGAAACCATTAAATTGAAAGTTTTAGTTCGAAATTATTACAGCTTGGTTAAGTTAAGTAGATGAGTATTTATATACCAGCACTAAAAATGTTTTTATTATTAGCAATATGATATAATAGCCAATGAAGCAAATGAGCTGAGGTAGCGTTTTGTTAATAGTTAACATCGTGACCATTGGGGAACTAGTGCGGCTGGTGTCTTGGATCGAAGTACGTATGTGTTTTTTAACTATTGTTTTTAATTGTCTTTATATTGCATTTATATTTTATTCTATGTGATTTGTTTATATATTTGTTTTGTAGAGCGTTACCCTCGAAAGAGCGGTATACGACAATTCAAACCGGACGATATACTTATCTTGCAACGTTGAAAATCCAAGTATAATAATATAATGTAATTTTATTATGAAAAGTTATAAAACGTCTTATAGTGGTGCAACGAAAAATTTGTTTGAACTGTTATTCTGCTGGAAAGTAATTTTTTTGATCAATTAGATTTACCTGTAACCTTTGCGAACTTTTCGGCTACTTCTACGTAACATTCTTCGGCCGCTTTTTTGTCTTTATCGCCAAATCGCTTGAACGAGTTCTCCTTGCCACAACATGACTTGAAAAAAAAAGATAATATTGATATAATGTTTTAAAGTTTATTTTACCATAAAGTATATACAAATATATATACATATAATATTCTAGTACAAACAGTACGCGATTTGATTAAAAATTAAGGATTTTATATCCCCAAAGGAGCGTGGAATGGATTTTGTATTTTTAATTTTTTATATGAAGAGTCTGTTTTAGTATTACAGCACATAGAAAAGGTTTTGTGATCAAAAACTCTTATTAAATAGGCATTGTGCGTGTTGTTACTGACCATATGAAACTTCGGAAAACTTAATCCACCGCACGGATCTAGGTGTTGCATGAAAAAGTAAATTTCGGCTATTTTGGTAATGGACAGTAAAAAAAATCTAAGTGCTCGAGGAACAAGGATTTAATTGGGTCAACCTGTCAACCAATTAGGTCAACCTGTTTCAAGAAGATTGAAACAAAACTCACTATGTTTAGTGTTAGCTGACTAGTCTTGCCGTTTAATTTTTGATTAATATTTTATAATCATTGGAATATTATTATTATTATATACATGTTATTATATTGACTATAAAACACTATTTTTGTATTGAAAACGTTATTTTTGATGAACATGGAATAATTATAATTGTATACCTGTAAATAGTTGTGACACTTTAAGTGCATTATTGATATTATAGTTTAGTTATTTATAACAATCTAATAAGTGATTTAAGTATTGTTAATGTATTATATCAATAATGGAACTAATGAAAATTGCTCGATTGATTAGTAATATTATATTCCGTGAGTAATTAATAATGATTTGTACATTTAAAAGTTATTGCTTAGGTACTTTAGAGTTAAACCGATACCGTTAACGTACTTAATTGTAATAAGATTTCATTGCAAAGATTTGAAAAAAAAAACAAACAGTAAGTATACCAACTAAAAGTTATTTATTATTATTCGTTATCGTTGGTATTAAAATAATAAAGTATATTTAAAAGCGTACACGGGTGTGTATTGTTTTATATATTTTTTTCTCGACGCACCAATTTTTACTATATGTACGAAAATATTGTTTAGCGAGCAATAAAATTCGTTATTTTTGGTAGATAATAAAGATGTACGTATAGAACTACTATTTATGCTCGTAAAAAGTTTTATTAAAAAAAGAGGGATAGCGTTAAATGTTGTGCTTAAATAAAACAATAAATACGTGAACACAGTAGTCGAATAATTGATTTCGTTTTATTTACATAATACTGTGTTACATCGTAAAATTAAATGAGTATATAATATCATAACGTATACTGAACTATACGCGCTTCTACCAATTTTCGTTATCGTGTTTTCATATTAAACATTCATAACTGTTTTGAAAATTAATTAATCTACAACAAATTTAAATCGATTGGTATACCAATAGAATACAATATTAACATTGTGAACTGGGATGAACATAAACACAATGGTTTTTATCATTCCAAAAAGTAATTTCCGAGTGAATGTAAACACATAGTTTTATTAATTGGAATAACTGTCTCATCCAAATGCATATGGTAGGATAATATCATAGCTCAATCAATAGGTAACAGTTAGCTTTTATAACAATAATATCAATAAGTACATGTGATCATTATTCGTTACGATAAAAAGCGACCGGCATATTATTAATACGTGTGTAAAAAAAAAAGATGATTACGAATAATAACTTACGAGAATAATGTTATAATGTTAAAATATGATTGAAAGTCAATTGGCTAAGAAATTACAAATTTTACTACGATTACATTTTTAAACAAATGAAATGCAAGCGGACAGCAACAAATGTTTTATTAAACATCACTGTCAAAGAATGGTTTGTGAAATGTTCAAATAATTCATGCTTGTTAATTATCTTAAAATTTTAATGGAATGTTTTTCAGTAACTATTTCAAAACAGTACTTGTGTTTATTATAATTATTATTAGTGTTTTACTGCGTATGTATTTTAAAACATCATACTTAATATAAATTTAAGTGTGCTGGTTACTTATAAAATAAGTATACTGCAGTTTATTAAAATATTGTGTTGTCTGCTCGTTTACGAATAAAAATATTACTGCACTGGCGCACTGCACTATAGTATTGCACGAACTTTACGAACAAAGTACTTGTTTATATTTTATAACGTTTAAAGGTACACATTTTTACTATTCATTTGACATTCGTAACGTTTTTGTTTTTAATAAATTAAAAATCGTATTTATACCTTTAGGCGCTAAAAAATTATGTTAATTAATACAATTAACAGATTTTACATTATTAATGCGTGAATATATTATTTTTACAATTTTTTTTCGTGATAATTGATATACAAATAAAAAAGTTGAAAAGTATGTTACAAAATCATTTTTTATTATTTTCAAATATTGTGATTCGAAAAAAAAATAATAGTAGGTGAATTTATTAGCACGGCTACGTTGTTTTTACCTATTATATCACATAAATTACCTGGCTTGTTCAAGAAAAACAAGCACTACTGTATAATTTCTCTTCGAAGTTTATTGACCCAAACTGTTCTCGACAAGTTAATTAAAATCGACTACTCAATCGAATATTTCACCGAGTTAAATCAGTCTTAAGTTTTTCCATCGAGTGTTTAGTGGTATAATACTAGTATAAATATATCTTAGAAAAAAAAATAGAATAGAATTGAATTGTTTTATTCAAAGTATTTATTTCTGTGTTGAACGTGAAGATGTATATTCATAATAAGAAAAAAATATAAAACAATGGATTTCTTAAATTGCCAATCCAATGTAGATCAGCGTCTTTATAACTGGCAGAAGTAAAAACTTAAAAAAACGTTGAGCTATATATTGCATAATTAAAACAAAACAATTTTAATTAGGTATCTTTCAAATAAACTTATTTTAAGATTTATAATTAGAAGATATACTGAACTTAAGTAAATAATGATTCTATTATAATAATAAAGTAAATATATATTTTTACGGTGAAAGAAATGTTTTGTAATTGAGTTACAGCGGTAGGTATTCAATGCTTTTTCCGAGGAAAAATAAAAATTGTCAGTATATATACACTATACGTACTTATATTAAAATATAATTAAAACCTTCTGGGGTAAAAATTCATGGTTTTTTCACAATTTTTTCATAATAAATTGTTATCATCGAGGGCATCATTATTTTTATTGGTCGTTGTAATATTAAATTAAATGATTGTAAACAAAAAACATAATTCTGAATAAAGCTGTTAGGTTAGGTTCTTACAGTATTTATTACTGTAGTTTTAAATTGACATTATAGTGTGTGATCTAGACAATAAAATAGAAATTGATATTTCATTTTTGTATTAAAAAATCTTGTTGATCGTTAAAATGTATGTTAGAATTCTTTAAGTATTTAATTTTAGTTGGAAAATTAAATAAGATAAGAAGTATTTTTTTTCATAAAAATGTGAGCCACAAAAATTCTTAGTACGTATGAAGCATAAAGTAAATAGTGTAATATTTATTAATTATTGATTTCGCAGTGAAAAAATATTTATTGTCTTCGTCTTTTTACTAAAACAACATTTTAAATCGATAAAGTAAACGCATCATTAGTCTTTGACGGTTTGCGATAAACGGTAATATCGTGTCATTGATTATGATTTGAACTCGCATGTAGTGTAGACTTTTCAAACCAAAACTTGTTGGTATCAACGTTTGATAATAATAACTTATTATATTATTTTAGTGTTTTAACAAAGGAACTTCTATTCTTCTATTAAATCAACTAGGACGATGGTCTAAAGTAATTATTTCCAAAAACGTCCACCTTGTTTCCATGCGTATGACAATGGTAGTGTGTATTTATCTCGATACTGCTGTTAAACGACAGTGTAAATTGATCAAAATGCGTAGGTAATCTAATTTCGCCGGATTAACATGAAAATGATTGAGGTATACTAAGGTGTGTTAAGGCATTATTGTTGTTGTTACTACATACCTAATATGCATAGAAATATCGGACGAATAAAGGAGAAAATTGTGTTACAATTAGACATTTTTATCGCAGGTATTTAATAATTTCGTCTCTAAATTAGGTCACGCCGCAAAACGAAAATATTTTTGAAAAATTACGATTACCTTTCTGGTCGCTTGTTTGCACCGGAAGAAGTCACTGTCCTCGGTGTCCAACAGATCCTTGCCGCGTCTGTGATGGTCGGACGCTACGAACACGTATTATTGTAAAAAAAAAAAAAAAACCTTAAATTATAATGATCGGAAAACTCTGTAAGTACCGCGTATACTCACCGAGCCCTACAGATATTTGCTGCAGAACGACGACGATCACGACTACGCATTTGATCGCTGTGGCGACGGACATTTTGCTGTTTTTCCTTTGTTCTGTTGCTGCTGCACGACACTTTTGCAGTACGGTGATCGTGGTGGTATGCTCGTGCGTGGTTGTTGTGCGTGCGTCGGCTTGCGTGATCGTGTGCAGGACCAGACCGGAGTGGCAGCTGAAGCCAAATAGACGAATAGCACTGGCACGACTTGTTTCGTTGTGTAGACGTACCCGTTGCTGACGCGGAATCGGCAAATCCACCGCCTGCTCCTCCGTCTCTTCGTCGCGTCTCTCCCACTCGAGTTCGGGCCTGAAGCCGCCTACGCCCACCACCCGTTTTGAGCGGGTCACACCGCGGTGCACAACAGATAACATTATACGCGTTCCTAGTTCCTACCATATATTATTATTATGATAAACACGGTACAGCTGTAGCACACTGCATCGTTCTTGACCCAATATTCTTAGAGCAACGACTGCGAAAACGACGACGATAATAATAATAATAATTATTATTATTACAATATGATTTGTATTATCGAGTCGCCGACTATGGGAAACCAGTATACCATTATGTATGTATAATAACTGCACATGCCGGCCAACCCTCTGCTATCACCTGCTGCAGGCAGGCGAGATGTAAAATGGAAAAAATACGACGAACCCCTCTGAAATGTTATAATATAATAGTATACGGGGAAAAATCCAAAACTGAGATTCCGGGAGGGTTTTTATTTTTAACGCCTCGGAATAGGTAGAGACAATTTTTCACTAATCGTTGCGGTCGTGGACGGAAATGAATTATTATTCGGGAGAGGGTTTATATAGCACCATAGGATAAACCTCTCCGATTTTCGCTTACCATGATCTAGAAACGTCTATAATCTTTCAGTTGTGCTGCGTAAAATTTCAATCGTTTTTGGTCAGAGTAATTAAATAATTTCAGTTAACCAACTTAAAAAAAAAAAATTTTCCTAATGCGCATCGGATCCTCGGAAAAATCCTGCAGCAGTATCTCATTATATAAACGCCGCAGCACGAAAGACGTGATGGATATTGTACCACGTTTGGGACCTATATAAATATAACATACGTCTCTTATTCGATATATCTGCACTCATTTCTTGGTTTCGACCTGGTTGCTGTCACATGTGTTGTGCTTCCGGTCCGTTTCGGACGTTGGCTGACCTCGGGTGAGAAACGGTCGCTCGAGTTGAAAGGCGAAAGTCGTCGTTTACGGACGTTCGCGGATCGTGCGTCGTTGTCAATATTTTATATACATGAGACGTGTTTTTTTTTTTATACGTAGGCTTCAACGGGAGACGATCGAAAGAAATTTGCGCGTAAAAGTTGTCCCGGAAATAGGACACCCGACGAGGGCATTGACCATGAAACTATACGACGAGCCGGTGCATAATAGATACACGCCGCGCGTATTTACGAATACATTACAAATACGCAGCGTAGTGCAAACGATCGATGCCGCCATTCGTTTGCACTGCTCGATTGTTTTTGTTTTATATTTTATTTATCGCGTACACCATTCGATGTATAAACTTAGTTGTCGCTGATCGACAACTGCGGGGTTAGGGTTTCCAAGGGGTTTATCGTGTAAAACCCGGCCCGGGTCTGGTGCAATATAAACCTAATATTATGATCTTGTTTACCATGAAAGAAATTAAAGAATTTATTGTCTGTGATTTATATAGTTTCTCGGTAACTTGAACGGAATTGTAATATTACTGAAACGACAGTATATTGCTGTATATGGTTCTTAATCTGCCTACTATTCCCCGCGTTATTTTTCGATTGTTTCATGTAAATAAATCGTTATTCAGAAATGTTTATTTGATTTACATAATGTTTATGCAAAAAGTTCTTGATAATATTTCATCACGAGAAAAATAAGTAAACTTAATTGTATAAAATATAGACATATAGTTATCATTTGAAATGTAGACGACTCGTATATAATTTGTATAATTTGACGAAACGAAATAATAAACTACCACTATCTTTGGTGTGAATGAATGAAACAGATGGTGTCTCAAAGTATGAGGATTATAATTTCCTGAATAAATGAAAAAAAAATTGCAAAAGTTGTAAAAAGTATTTTCTGATGTGAAATTATACCACCAAGTATTTTGGTATTAAAAATGAATGAAAATGAGAATATACAAAATGTATATTATTAATATTGTTTAAAAACATGAAGCCGGGCTATAATATGTTTTAGCTTTAACTTAAAGCCTTTAAGAGCTGCAATGTATTGGTTTTACAATAACTTTTTATTATTTTATCTTCTAAGCTACAAAGGTAAAACATTCAAGCAGTAAATTTGCACTAAATGTTACACATTCAGCATACTTTAAAGATAGTAAAAACAGAATAAAAAACACTTGGAAATAATGTTAAATTTTGTCCTCCAACCGTTTTTATTTCTTTTAATAAAATGAGTAATTTTGTGTTTTATGGGTTAAACATTTTATATATAACATTAAGCCAGGGCTATTTTACCTATAGTATTAAGAAAAAAAATTTTGCTTAGACTAACTTTTTTGTCATAATGTTTTGAAAGTTCAAAGTGTTACTATAAAGTGCGACAAGACTCATAACTGTTCTCAGAATTTTTTTTTATATGATCAAACTTTTACGAAAGTATAAGTAATAAATCTAAACACTTTTAAGACCCAGCTGGCATTTTTCGATTTTCTCTGTAAGTCGAAACTAAAAACAAATCATGAAATTTCGCTTTTTTTCAAAGTCTTACTGTAACAATAGTGTTATTTCGACACACTGTGCGTACCTATATTGAATATACGACTGTACTGTAGCCGTGCGTCCCTCAGTTGGACAAACCAATTATTTAGACTATTTACACTCCGTGCCTCTGTGTAAATGTGTTTATCATCTAATAATATTGTGACGAAAACCGTGGGGTCCATCACGTCGACCGATCGCATTAAAGCGTTCAAATTGCGAATCTAAATTGACACTGTAATCATCCGCACAACAAACTACATATATACGGCAGCGACGCGACGCGTTGTACTGTTGAGTTAATATATGCGATTAATGTGTTGACTCCGATCAAAAACATTTTCAAAACATATTGGTTGATTACGATTTTGATGTATTTAGTCACGTCATCGTATCCAGTGAACACAAACTGTCAAAATATTGACATCTCGATATTACGTCGTATATTATTGGGTGTGCACGCGCATTGAATTTCTGCTGCGGGAACGCGTGTGTAACGAATCGAATGGAAACGGACCGATGGGTGGAAAACTCCAAATCATTTGACATCGGTATCGCGATTGCAGTGTACACTTGGGACTAATTGCGCACTGCATAAATGAAGCATAAGGGCGTCTTAATCAACATCAGTGTATTTTGTTATATCGATGCACTTTTAACGACGACCTTAAACTAGCCGAATCCGTTTTTTCCTTGCCTCTACCACGGAGAACTAGTAGCTTATTTTACTGAGAAAATTTTCATTACCTCTCATACTACATATGCGACAAATTCGTGCATTGTTCAATGTGAAAATCGTTTGCGGAATTCGTTCTCATTAACAGATAGAAAAGTAATTAAAAATTATATACATTTATCGTACGATCTGTACATAACGCATTTTTGTTACGTTTGTATCTATGTGTTTGAATTAAAAATGAAAGGTTCATAGTTATGGTAGTTAGAAATGAAATAATTCGATATTTTTTACTCGATTGACTTAAATAGAAAACTTTTTAATAACTGTTTGTACTCGAAAAAATTCAACTATACACTACAGGATTACGACTAAGAATACTTTTCCTATCTTATAAAAAACAGGTAAAGGCACAACCGATATGTATTTTATTTATAAATGTTCTGATCAGCTTAAGAAACATTTTTTTTGATACCTACTTATATTTAAACCAATAAAAGGGGCAAAAAGATGATGTTTTATTGTCATCATCAATTCAGAAGTTATATTAGTGGCCAGTGGATTTGTGGACAAATTAGAGACCTATCAAAGCTATGTGTTTTATCGAAATCTTATATATAAAACAATTACGGTGTTTACAACAATTTATGTTTTCTCCATTTTTCTTAAATTGTATATTAGTGCAAACGTAGGATTATTATATTATATCTTTGTCGTTTCATTTTTACGTTGTATTTTTATTAATTAATTCGCTATTTTGAAATTTTTTTACATGATAATAATACAAACTTTGCTATTATTTTTGCACTTCTCTGATAGTACACCGTATTTAAAAAAAAATAAAAGTATGTTATAATAATATCCATTTGGTTTTCAACAATTAACTAGAGAAATTAACTCGTCTATGTGCAGCTAGATTTGGACTAGAAAAGTATTTAATAAAGAGTTTTAAAACAGACGTAATACGTAAAATTACACATTCTACGAACATCGTAGGAGTAATTACAATTAATAATTATCAACCAGGGTTTTTTTTTTTAAATTTAAAAATCACACAAGTAGATATGATTCATTAAAAAATAAGTAATAATTATAACATCATGTTATTATTACGCTATATCGAGGTGTTTCTAATACATTTTACCTGTACCATATTATTATATTTTAATAACGAGCATGGTCAAGTATAGAGAGTGGGTGCCGCGGCCGTTTTATGCCACTTATAATTATAATAATTACAAACATTCAAATACGTGTATTAGAAATCGAACGTAACTGAACGTGAGCATATAAATATATATACATATATTACCTATAACAATGCCGTTTTGATGTTTATAATAAAAGAGATGAGTAGCACAAGTTGAAAGGAATAAAAATGAATAGAAAAATACGAAATGAAAACATACAAAATAAAATTTGTTAATGTTAATCGTAAGAGCGTGACTTGACGACAAATGGGATTCTATTTTTGTTTATTTTTTTTCCTTCGTTTGTGTGTCATCAGCTTTCACGCTCTAAAAACCGAAACGCTCGCCGCTTCGTCCAGTAGATTCGGTTCGGATTAATCGATAACGTCTTATAAACGCGTCATTATAACATTAGATATTATCGAGGTGCCTATACTTATCTATCATTCAGGGCTGGATCAAATTACGTGATAGCCTCTTTTCGCGGAGAACGAGATTTCAGAAAAACGACACTTTTACTGAGTTTCATCTTAAACATTCATTTTTTCATGCCTAAAGGCTACAATAAATTAGAAATTGATAAATTCGTTTGCCCTGATATGCGCGAACGACATCGTCGGCTGTATATTTATACCGTGATTTTGTTGTAAATAATGTATCCATCGAGAATCTGCAGCCAAAGAAGCGTGTATAACATAGTACTGCGCCATACATAATCCGCAGATAAAAACGTGTTCGTTATAGGTGATATATATAATTTATATATAATATATATATATATATATATATATATATATATATATGCGTCAAGCAGCACCACCGTGGAAATATATGTGTTTGTGGGGTACACGCGAACGAGTGATTGCAAAATGAATGTAAAGAAAATTGATGGCGCAATATTAATAATATAAAGAATAAAAATATTATTTACTATGCGTACAAAAAGATTAGCGTGTAATCTCACCGAGAAAATTATATTATTAATAAGCCGTTTCGTACAAAGAGACCGCGTGGTGTATTGTTTATATACATTATGTAACCCAACGTGTATAATATTATGATGTCGCTTGGGTTGCACATCGGCAGTGTTTTATTCACGGTGTACTAGCGGTCGGGCGATTTAAATCTTGCGGCTGCATTTGCATTTTATGTATTGGATTATGTCATTATACGTTGATTTGCGGTGAAATCTACGATTGCGGTCTCCAATATATGTATAATAATATAATAGTGTTGTGGTCGCATCGTTTTTCCCGTCTGTAATGAGGTCTCTCGTCAGTATATAGCGACTGACGCGTTTGCATTTTATCCCATATTATCCATTTATATGTAGGTATATATATATTATATACCTATTGATTCGTTTTGGTGCGTTTTAAACCTATTCCAATCCGATTTTTTGTCCATTGTCGCTACCGTCACCGCAATTTTTTCATATCAAGAACGCCGCAGTACACAGTCCCGTATGGTGTTCGATTGTTGTACCATCTGTACTACTACTTATATAATATGTATAGGTACGTGTACGCTGAACAGTCTTTGGTTCGAGAAAACGTGACCGAAAAAAAAAAACATTAAAATGTTATCGTGTTGCCGAGCATGTCTGGGGTCGATCTTTATACATCCCGTTATACAAAAAAGTAAACGAATCGCAATTGAATTGAAAAATGTACAAAAAAAAAAATAACTATTTTAGTTCCGTCGTAAATCCACATACGATTAACGATTAACTAGGAGCGTAACCTAGCATGCAGGATTTCGAATGTAAAATATAATATACTCTACGGACTCCAGGTATATGGTTGATAACAAAAATAAACTTACACCAAATAGATCCATATACGCGCGTATTTGCGCAAATCGGCCAGGTTGTATTATCAATGGCCACACGAAGCTTAGACTACAGCTGCAGCACGACTATATATAATAGGATTTTGTTCTTTTGTCATTTATTCAAAAACCAACATTTATTTTTCTAAGCATGACGTGAAATAAATCTGGATCGCTATAAGTATATTACGTGTCTTACTTTGGGCACAGTCGTCGACAACATATATCTTATCATATGCCCACCCTTTATAATATACTCACGTTGTCGTATATTAGCGTCGAACCAGCCAACGACGTACAATAATTTTGTTAAGAAAACATATGAAAAATTCCGATCGGTTGGATAGGGTAGGTTAGAATTTACCTTGTAATGGTGAAGTCCAAAGAATGGTATAAGGGGTGATGACGATTATTTGTATGACAATACGCAATTGCCAGCATAGGTGTGTTTATGATAGTGGGGGGCACCACCACCGCGGCAGATTGTGCCCAGCCAAAAATCATGCCAACAGAAAAAAAAAGGTTACAAGATCGGTACATTTTATTATTTATAAAAATTATTTGTTTTTAAAAACAATAAGACTGTTGTTGTAATTAATTTTTAAAAATAAAATCTTATATATCTATATAAAACGTTTATAACTATAAAAGAGGTATTGCTGATCAAAAAATGTCATGTGCCTCTCCGGCCACCAAGGTCTAGACATGCCTATGACTGCCAGATGTACGATGATGTATAACTTTGACATTTTACTAGCGTGTTTAAAACCCTTCAGATTCACATCTGCTATATTGCTGTATACTTACATATAATACATAATATTATATATTATATTATACTATACAAGCATATAGAGGGAAATGAGTCCGGTATTGACTTCTTCTGTTAATTATAATCAAACATACTCAATTTTTTAATGAACTACTAGTTTTAAGGTATAAGTTTACCAATAATTAATTAAGTAACTATTGTTATTCTTAATTTGTATATTTGCAATTTGTTAATTTTAAATTGTTACATTGTTATACTTATTGTCATATCTTTATTTACACTGTACTTGAACCTCACGGCGTTTATATTAATAAATAAAATAAATAAATAAATCCTAGGTTTACGTTTTTCAAGTAGATATCTATAAATTTCTTGTCAGAAAAATTAATAAAAAACATTTTGTTATAAAATGCAAGAGAGCTTTTGAACTTTCAATACCACTTTAATGTTTCCTATGTTATATACGGTCGTGTTGAAATCATTAATAATATCCTTTTGAAGCTTATGAAACATTTATATTACACACAACTAGTCATGAATATTAGATGCCATTTTGATAGAATAGTTAACTTTTTTAGTCGGACTAACAAACTTCAAAATGTCACGTACCTATTGAATTATCCGAAAATCAAAAGGGACAAGTGCTGGAAGTGCTTTATAGTAAGTTAAACGCTATCGAAATCTAAGATATAATAATTGTTATTTACTTATTACGTAAAATATTAAAATTGCTTGTTGTCTAAAACTTGGATGAACTGCAAGGTAATATTCAAACATTTTTCCACATTATAGCGTGTGTTTAGTCGATTTTAACGATACAATGTTTATAGACATTTTCGTTTACGCTAGTCTTCGGCCAGTCGATAGTTACCATGCGATTTGACCGATATGCGAAACAAACACCGGACAAAAATCGTTCTTACGAAAGAGTTTTTAGGGCACCACTTTATTATATACTTATCATAATTATTATGTAATTTATATCATAATATTCCATATATGCTTTATATACATTGTCATTATATCTTATAGAAACACGTTTTGCGCGTCGGGAAGATAAATAAAGGATCATTAGGTGGTATGAAATATAATATGCTTATCTTTTGGCAAGCTCGACCATTGATCGGCTCCAATTCTGGCTTCGGCACTGTGACAACTCAAAACGGAAGCGATTTCCTTACCACCGTTGCCACCACGGCGATGTACATAGAAAACCTATAAACCTAGTAACTAATCTAATTATGGTGAAATTCGTAGAATATTTTGATTAAATATGATCAAATATAAATTTGTTAAGTTAATCATAAATTTTTGGTCTATATAAATTTTTTATTAGATTAATCATATTTTTCTTAAGTTAATTACGACTTGTTGAATTAACAACAAACATTTTGTTATGACTCGGCGTATAGTCATATATATATTATTACTTAAAACATAGTATTTATATTATATTTATATTTAGTTTCTAGTTTTGTTAAACGAAATAAATGAGTCTATTAAACAAATTATATTGTTTAAATATAGGGATAAATAATGTAGATAAACATTACTGGAAATCCCATTTATATTTTTTTTTTTGTAAACACGGTTTTATCAATTCAACAATATTTTCGATAAATTTACGATATTTTTGTTTCGACCATCAATTTTTTCCGACCACAAAAAGTTAATACTTAATTTTTCTAAAATGGTGTCTACTGTTTTGTGTTATTTATTATTGTGACCATATATATTATTGATGTTGATAGAATATTATTATTTATTAATAATGAAGTGAGTCAAATGTACCATCGATAATACCATACACGATGATATTGGATCGCAGTGCCGGAAATACATCCTACCCTGTTCGTTTTGGATACACCACCATCCGTACGTTCTACTAATAATATTATTATTAGGTACCCGTCTTCTATGGCGCGTCTCAAGACCGTTTCTTAATTGTTGTTGTTGTTCAAACCAAACTGCGAATATTACCGAGATCGGGTACCGAATGATAATAACACTGGACGCCATAATGACATTGTAATACTGCCATGGTAAACTGAACCCTAATTTAATTAACGTTTAACGACGGATTGATGATGGTGTAATGAAGTGACCTAATTTTTGCGCGTCGAAATACCACGCGTATGGTGTATACATTTTCATACTCGTATCGGAAATTAATTTGCAAAAAACACCAACGTACTATAGTATATTACTAGAATATACTCGTAAGTATAAATAATTTAGCAAACAAAAAATGCATAGGTTGAACATTTTGTACCTGGGCACATTGTATTATAAAACCATCATCCGCACTTACCCTGAACAAATTGTTTTTACTTCATTCCATTTACTTGAAGTCTGTTCAAACGTTTGAAATTCGTTACTTCATATAAATCGTTCATAGACTTACATTATGTATGGAAAATTTAAACCGATCCAATCTAAATGTATCTAAAAACCCAGTGTTCGGCTTGAGAATTTTCACTCAACATTTTTCTACCATCACGACGGTGTCCCAGTGGAAGGGTTTCACTATACATGGCCACAACTGCACATCGTATTGGAATGTAATGTTTTACATGCGCATCGTGTGCGCAGCTAGGTAGAACACGAATACACGTATTGTAATAAAGTTTTCCGACTGAACCACACGCGTTACGTGTGTTCTTTAATCAAATATCATCCGCCGTTGTCGGTTCGTGTGTTTTCTCGTTTTACAATCCGTCGAGACACGTATATTATGCGAATTGGTTACGACGACTCGAGATCGTGTAATGCGTACACGTATGCATACCTATAAACGTCGGGGACGTACGTATGTGTTTGCGCGGTTTCCCATCGAATCGAACCCATGGGAGTCGTTGCTGTTGTCGACTTCTGAGGTATGACGTCCGGGAAATTGGTAAAAATAAATGCTCGCGAATTGGCTAATGGCCGCGGCGTTTATACCCGTGTAATCTCGAAAAGAGTCGGGAAAATGTTATGATTTTTAATCATTTTTCGTCAAGTACGTTCACGCTTGTACACAAAAACTCACTTTGTGACGCTTGTGTGTGTGCTCGTGTCTGTGTGTGTGTGTGTATATATGTGTGTTTAAATTTATGTAGTTTACGTACATCGTATCCTAATATTTATTTTCCGGTGCTGGTAAATTAACTAAGTTGATTAATAATGGCGCTCGCGGAGAAACAGCCGTCGAGATTTAAATATTATTATAGCAACAGCAGCTTTAAAGGAATTCTCGACACGTCATAAAACTGTGATGAAAATTGATTACTTATTATTTTAATTAAACCTGAAAGAAACTGCTGCCACTGCATGCCGCCGCCACTGGACTTTTTGCAAAATTATTCATTCTATCATGTATTTTTTTCTATTATAAATA
Source organism: Chaitophorus viminalis (assembly GCA_025469195.1). Taxonomy (NCBI): domain Eukaryota; kingdom Metazoa; phylum Arthropoda; class Insecta; order Hemiptera; family Aphididae; genus Chaitophorus; species Chaitophorus viminalis. Next base: position 47,173 of record JAIPRK010001083.1, read on the forward strand.
ATACACTGTGTTGTATAGGTTTCATGATGGTATTATTATTTTCACATTTTCCTCGTATCGACTACGAAAGTCTCAACAAAAAGATTAATTTAATTTAAAAAGTGAACAAGATAACTAAACTACTAACCGACCACGTTTTTATCATATTTTATCATTATTATAATACGTTAATATAAAAATGATTTTACTGGGATGTTTATACAAAGGTAAATGTGTAACTAATAAATAATGTAAATATACAATATTATATAGGAATCAGCATTAGTTTTAATAATGATATATTACATATGAATAGTTTTGGGTACTATATAAATTTAGTTTTTTAAACTTTAGACACATTTATGAGTATTTTAAGAAATTACTATACGGTCTTGCACCATTCAAAAAGTTTACGATTTTTGTATATAGATACAATATACTTGTGTTAAAATGGATATGATCTTAATTATATTTTTATCATCAATTCATCTGCAACTGCAATATTTCATGGATATCGACATTTGACAGTAATATAATTAATATATTATGATGTGCTTTAAATTTGTTATTATTCATTATTATTTTATACAAATTGGGCTAAGTTTTCTTGGACCAATATAATGACATAGTGGCATTTCTTTCAATTTGAATATCAATGTTTTTTAAAAATTTAAATGAAAATGAAAACAAGAATAACACAACCCAAAAATAGTAATAATATTATTATATTTTTTGTACGTGTTCCATAAATTGTAGGTACGCTTGTTCATTAGGAAAGTCTGAGTTGGAATTATGCCATAAACTGTAATTAAATTAACGACTTGAACTATAACGCCAATACAATTAAAATTAGGTAAATTATAATGTCCATTATATTATAATGCCATCGTGAAATAGTTGAACTAAAAGAGCATAATTTTTTTTTACATTTAGTAATGTTCTGATTAAAATGTATAAATGATAAATAAAAACTAACAAAAATAAATTTAATAAATTTAATATTAATGACCCACCAAGACGTTATATTATTATATTATTATGGACTAATGATGAAATTTATAATGAAATTTACTACAAGAGTTTTTGGTGTTCAATTAACAATGTCGATTTTATAACATTATAAGCCAACATAGCTTTATCGATGAGTGGGGGTGTGAGCAATTTAATCGCAATTATTGAGGAATGTTAAACTTTTGATGTGTTAACACGAGGAGATTAATCAGAATATCACGTTAGCCGATTCAAAAAGCTTATCGATACATTATAATTATGATCCGTATAATATTACGTTGTACGTTTGTTTTTTCTAGTTGTATAAATAATACAATTTCCAATGGTCGCAGTTTATTCTATTGGTGTAGAGAAAAATGAATTATAATATTCAATCGCTGGGAAAATGCTTTGACCGTTAACCGGATAACGCTACCGGGAGACGCGTCTGCAACTCGCAGTCCTGAATAACTATGACTGCACGCGACGCTCCGATTCAACTACATACGGTTTTCAATCGATTGATCCAACGAAAATTTTATTAAATAATATTATGCTTATTTTTCGCAACATTGTAAAGTTAATTATTATTATTATTATTATTATCATTACGTACTTACCAAGTCATATAGTATTATCAAAAATTTAAATTTCGTCTAGGGCCAATCGATTGCGTGTACGTGATATAGAATAATAAATAATTATTATAGATTGGGCCTCGATAAATTGATAATAACATTACTGTTGTAGGCTTGTTCACTTGAATTTTTATACGATAATATTGGTGTTGGATGTTTCAGGTACGAGACTTATTCTCGGGAAATAATCGGTGAAAATTATAGTTCTACATAATTTGTAAAAAGTGTGTTCATATTTTTGGTGACCGTGTTTTACGCAGTTCGCGTGACTTGCTTTTTGTAGCCAAATATCGAGGGAATACATTGAAATAGTTAATTTATTATAATATAATCATGTACTATGCGAAACAACAAAGACGAGACGTGATTGAGAAATGGTACAGCCGTGTCGCTCAATATTCTATTACCGTCTGATTATTAATCCCTTCTTTAACATACCTTCTTACCAGTCTTATATATTGACATCAAAAACATTTTTAGTTGGTTTTTCCGGACCGTTACAAGTATAGTTTAAAGTAAAATTTCACGTTTAAATAGTAATTATTTCAGTCCATACCTTGGCAAATTTTTCGAGTTCAAGTTTTTCTTTGTCATAGCCTATGATAGTTAATGCAGGGAAAAATAATTTAAATATAAAAAATAAAGAATACTATACACAAAAAATAAAAATAAAAATAAAACCCGTTTGTTTGCGTCTCGAATTAAAAATATAGTATAGCTAAAGAGTGATTTGTAATTTCCAAGTCTCGTAATTTTATTTCAAAGTTTTTGAATGGTGGGCTTGTCCATTGGATTTAATTTTTTTTATAAATTGGAAATCGTGTATGTTGTACTGACTTAATGTTCGATTTTCTGTGACATCGGTTTCAGGTGTTTGGGTTTGCTCTGATAGATTTTTAGATTCATCGAAAATGTCTGCATTTGCCAATGCCAATTGATCATTTTCAACTTTCCCCAAATAATCGTCGTCCTTAAATTATTATAGAAGATAATTTAGTTCATTCTCGGATTCAAAGGACGAAATACTTAAATCACTAATATTTCCGTTTTCCAAGAGGTTTAAAATTTGGTTTTCGTTTAGTGTCATACTGCCATTAAAAAATCAAAAGACAAATAACAGAACAAAACAGTTAAAATTTGGTCATACGTAGTCAAAACACAAATACGTAATGATTGAAATAATATTCGTAATATTCGTATAAAAAAAGTACCAGTGACTTCTACTGTATTTGCTTATCGAAATATTAAGGACATAATATACGCATATTATGCAAAAGAAGAAGAAATTATGTATACATGTATATAGTGTATTCAATTGTATTGTTTTCAATTTCAAATACTACGAAATGTTCGACTGCTGAAATCGGTTATTGGGTAATGGGCACATATGATATTACCTAGATAAATATTTGCCCCCGTCTCTCAGTGTCCATTACAATGGATATGTCTCTTATCACGTATAACTAACACATTTGAGTGAAACGAGGTACGAGGAAAGTATTGGTATTATCATGTTGAACGTTTTGTATTTTTATGATCGAAATCCATTATTAATTAAACTCTATTTATACACCCACCTTGGTTAAGATCACCATTCGTCCCGCGGTACTACAGTTAAAAGTACTATAGTATAAGCTGTTAAGCTTATAACTACGGTCTCATTGGTTTCGCTAAGATCAGCGGTTTTAATCTGAACTTACAAATTTTAGCATTGTCACGAATAAAAAAAAATAAAACAATTAAGATCATTAATTTTATCAGAGCCAGGATTTTAATCACAGAAATTGGTAATACCAGTAGTATAGAGATAATATACGGACACGTATTGTACGCTCCTTGTTAATATTACATCGGTTTAAACCAAGTACACGTGAGGAACATTATGTAATTATATTTTATGCAAACATAAGTGATGAGAGATGATCTGCAAGACAAACCAACGTATAAAGAAAATAGTGAAAATAAAAAGAGATTACAGCATAATAATAAACAGAAGTACTAACTGAAATAAGAGATCGCAAAAGTAAGGTGTGTCCAAGTTTCACCGAATAATAATTGTCTAACTATACTGGTATTGCCCGGCGATTAATAAAATAAACCTAGGTATATAAAAGAAGAATCATTTTATAATACGATTCACTTCTGCGGTCATGCGATTGCTTCATGAACGAAATTTTAAAGGATAAATTATTCGATTTGGTTCTACTTTCAAGGGTTAGAAAAACTGCATCGATAAGGGTCTAATCGTAATATGGTAATGGCAGCTATGCGTAGGTATACGAATTAAATCTAAAAATATACGAACGCGATTATAACTTATAATTGCATAGATAAGTATAAAATATGTGCATGTATATTTATTAAAAGGTATCACCATTTGCCGTGAATCAGATCAATGTAGGTACATTGTTATTTGTTATTTATTTGTCATATGGAAGTTTATTATAGTACGGTGTGGTCAGTGTACTACAACACACTGGTTGTTATGATACTACGAGTCCAATAATATTGTAACTATATAAACTTCTCCGAAATAATAATAACTTTTTTAATATAATATAATACAAAATGTAATAATGACAGAAATCATCATATTTTTGCAACTTATGATTTATATGTTATGTCTTATGTGTAACAAATAATTCGAACACTTGGAATGCTCTTAAAATGCTATGGGTATAATAAGCCTGTATACCGCTGCTTTAATGTAATGTTTATGTTTTTAAAAGCCGGTTCATATGATTGCATATTTCTGTTAATTTCGTAGTTGACCTTGACTTGTAATCATACAGTTTTATTAATAATTGATGTATTAATCTACCCTGGTAGTGTCTAATAAATATAACACTTAAATATTAAATTTTATTTATGGTGTTTAAAAGCTATTAATAAAATATTACTAAAATAGCAAAATATGTAAGTGATTAATAATGTCCTTTGTTCAGAAAAATATAATAATAATATATACTAGCTGAATTTACCCGTTTTGCCGGGTTGATAAAAAAAATTTTGAATAAAAAAAAAAATGGTTTTCTAGCAAGTCTCTACAGTTTACAATGTAAACTCTGCATTATAAAATGAAATTACTGACGAAATTTCATATTCATATCTTCAGTGCAGTGGCACCGAATACGTACTTCGGGTAGTTCAATTGAACTACCTTGAAAATTGGGTTGATGGATAAAATAATAAGGGAGTACTACTGAGTCTTTGTGCTTTAATTTTATTAGACACAAGAACATTATTCAATTACTTATGTAAACATAATAATTAGTTTTAAGAAATCCATTTGCAATAAATAATAATATGAACGGTTATTATAAACATGATTTTTTTAGATTCTGAACGGAGTTATAAATCTATTAGTTTTACAATGATGTGTGTTTTTTTTTTTATTTTATTTTTTATTTTTTTTGTCTGAGGACACGATTTTTGGTAGTAAAAATGCTTCAATTTTCTTAAACAGCAGCAACTTTTCTGAAAGGAAAGTGAATGTAGATGGTACTTAGGCAAGTCAAAAATCCAACTTTTTCAATACTCTTTTAAAGAATCGAAAAATACGATAAAAAAATTACGAAAAAACGGGAAATTTTACGCAAAATCACGTTTTTACACAATACATTTTTTTAAAATGCTTTAACTTAAAAACGAAAATCGACAACAATTCGAAAATTTCACCAAATCTTTATATTGGCGTTTTCTATACATGGTTAGGTTTTCAAAGTATTTTGACATATTTTGACTTATTTATAGACAATTTAAATTTTCGATTTTTGTAAAATTTTTTTTTTTTAAACATTTATAAAATTTAATTTACTGACCGAAAACTCTTGAAAATTTAATACAAGGTTTATAATAAGTTAAAATTATCGTCACTAAAAATTATCGGAGATCGTTATACTCACATTTTTTTTATAAGCCCATAAAGCTCAAATTTGTATAAAATGTGTCAAAATCACAATAATTTACAAGTTATTTTGTAGATAAAAATTCATGACATTTTTTCTGTTTATACTTAAGGTTCAAAATTTTAAAAGCTAATCTTCAAAAATATATAAAAAAATTTCTACCGGACCAAAAGAAAAAAATTTTATAACCGTTTGAAATTTAAATGCTTACGAAATTGCATAAAATAGCGATTTATGGTCAAACGATTTTAAATATTTGTTATAATTCAAAAAGTATAAGTCGCAGAAACTTGAAATTTTCACCATTGTTAAGATAAGCATTTCCTTTATGTCATATTTTTTTCAAAATATTATATTGTTTTTAAGTCACTTATAGGCATTTAAAAAATTCGAATTTTTTAAATTTTTTTTTTTATAATCAGTGATAAAAAAAATTGACTAATACAAAATACTTGAAAATTTAATAGAAGATTTCACACAAGTAGTTTTTATTGTCATTCAAAAATCATCAAAATCCATAGGCAAAATTTTTTTATAAGCCTTTGAACAGCGAAAAATTACATGTAAAATATAATATAATAAATACAGTAATATATAAGTACAGTACATTGGTTATAAAAACCGAAATATTGTCTCACGTGAACAAGTATGTTTTGAATTTTCTAGTGTTATTTGAGTCCAGAAATAGAGCCGAGATCGTCCCGTATTAGATCGTAGAAAGACTACGATCCATGCCCATGGAAAGTAGTACGGAAGCGCTACCGTCGATACAAATGGACAAATCGAACTCGCAGTCACCCTCAATGGTCGGCCACCAAATGCAAACATTAGCTCCAAGTACGGCCGTCTTCTACCGAGGACAACCGGGGAGACGGTACTAAAGACTTGTTGGTACAGCTCTGAACCTTAGGAACGGTGACACCGACACCGGTAAACCACGGCGACTTTTCCACGAAAACGTACAATACGATGTTCAACGAGCACGGAAATATGCACTTGAAATCTTTTGACAGTCGGTCGTACTTGTATAACTAATTGAAAATTAAATTAGTCGTTAAATTAAACAAATTTAAGATGTAGAAAAAAATACACAGTGCAGCCAACAATAATATTTTAGCCAGGAAATGAAAAAATATTTCAATTTTTTTACGTACGATTTTTCACAATGTTTTTTTTTTATAATCATTTATTGATGAAAACTACTTATGGTTATTAAAATGGAAAATATTTTTATCATATTCTACAGAACTTACCGATTGTTATCAATATCAAAACAATATGAATATATTAAAACAGTAACTGGGGAAAAATATTAGAAAGTCATGTCCATTGTAATGGACACTGATAGTGAAAGGGTTAATGTATCAAAATATTTATTTATTAAACATAAAATAGTTTTTCGGATATTACAGAGTAAACACAACAGACCCATCAAGTAAAAATTACTGTATTATAGTATTGTATATTTATATTTAAGATAAATATTATACTAATAATATGTTATACTATAAAATGTAATATTTACATTAATATAACTCGGTTTACTAGTGTACAACGTATACAACAAATTAGGAAAAATTGTTCAAATTAATCCTTACTTAAATGACACAAGTTACTTAGTTAGGCACCGAACATAATAATATTTCTCTAATTAAAACACTATATCATGGTCGTTTGAAATGTTTGCATTAACCTTACCCAACTAAAATTTCTACTCTTGTGGTTGAGAATATCATATTAATTGTTTAAAAACTTCACTCGACTCTCATTTTTGACCCAGATTTTAAGGATAATCCGAAGGCCCATTGTGTTCATGAACTATTTCTCGTCCGGCGCTACAAATATTGTGCGCACAGTTATATTGTCAACCGTAATCACACGAAAGAATATCATTATTATTTTCGATCGGAAGCTATCGGCATTTTGAATAAAAAAAAAAATGATTGAGTCAGCACGTATTATATAATAATAGCATATATTGTTACGCTGAATAAATTATTTGAATGACTTTGGAATCAAAATGAATAATTGATTTATGATCTTTAAATATTTTAAAGTTATACTATATGTTTAGATAAAAATGAGATTTTAATATTTGAAAGTTATTTTTTTTCTGCACACACACACACACACAGACACACGAATTTATCGCGAATGCAAGTAAAACGTATTACTATAATACGACATATGCAACAACAATTGTCGTAGGAGTATAGTGATAGTTCTATGATCTATCAGCAAGAGAAGATACTTTTGATTCATCGTATATTGTTTTATTTTTCATCATTGTCAGAAATGGTGTACAATATTTGTCAAAAGTACGTTTTAATTACTACAATACATATTGTATAACAAATGTTGATCAATTCTCGTTGTGAATTTTAATTTTTATTCGACAGTTGTTTGATTTAAAAATTTTACGTTTTGTGTAATAGGATGTCATTTTTTCTTCGTAGTAAAATATTGTAGTTAGTTTTTAAATCGACAACCTTATACAAACCAATAATAGGCAATAATATATAATTGACTACACGAGAGTTTACATGAAATTATATTATTTCTACTCAACTAACGGAACGTAGAAGTTTAATTCAGTATTGATCAAAATATCAAATTCATGAAAATGTTAATAACTTGATTTCGTTAAATTTTTTTTAACGTGAAAAAAAAACGAAAAAACGTGTGCAAGATAATATAATATTATTGTGTATTGTGTATATATACATAGTGTGTACAGGTATATTTTGTACGTTTTAAATAATCAACCATCTAGAATGAAACGTATGATCCAAATAGAACCACGTATTGTTTTTACAAAAGTTTAACAAAATATTAATCAACAGCTATTATACCTGTAAACATGTTATCGGTAATAATTATTAATTATCTGCTTTAAACAACATAATTATACATGGATATATCGTCTTTCATCTCGGTGACCGGTGTACCTTGTTTGCTGTTAACATAATACAATATTATTAAGGGATCGAAGATTGAAATTTGAAGTTGGTAAAAAATAATTAGCTGATTATTATTTTTTAATTGTCTAAAGAATAATTATTGAACATATTTTTACCTTTTGTTTACGGTCGGAGAAAAGGCGAGGAACCGGAAAACTTTATTGTGTTTTCCGGATTCGTGTTTCACGTCGTGCTTATTAAAAATATTTATTCAAATTGTAAAAATATGAAACATAACCATTTTTCGTCAATTGTTCGACACGGATATCATACAGAGTTATTAAATAAAGTGCCTACTTAGTTCTATATATTTATTAATAATAATTCCACCATCACTCATGTAAACATTTTAGTAAATGCATATGCATATTATCATATTTATAATATAAATATACAAACAAGCGTTTATATGATATTCATTTTAATTTCATGGAAAGGAATAATACCAATTTAAAATCGTTATTGTACATGATTTTTTACGTGGTTACACACATATGTATAGTTAAGCATTTTGAACGATTAAAACTATTCACTTTCAAGGATGCAAGCGAATGAATAAACCCAGTTTGAATCACGAATGTTTGCTAAAAGCATGAATACTACGGGGAAAAAATCTTCCATCTTCGTATCCATATTATTATTATTTTTTTCCCCCTGGAAGCTGGTGTATGCATGTGTGTTTGTATACAAATATTATGTCATAAGCCATAAACCATGCACACATAATATAATATTTCAGTTGGATTAAATTTATTTACATTTTTAGTAAATAGCGCTAGCTTATTTTTAGATTCTGAATGGAGTGATGGAATCTGTTGGTTTTACAATGATGTGTGTTTATTTTTATTTTTGTGTCTGACGACACATTTTTGACAGTAAAAATGCTTCGATTTTTTTAAAGAGCTACTTTTCTGAAAGGAAAGTCTACATTCACTTTGTAGATGGTACTTTGGCGTGTCAAAAATAAAACTTTTTCAATATTTTTCAAAAACATCGAAAAATCCGTAAAAAATTACAAAAACTGGGAAATTTGTACGCAAAACCACGTTTTGACAAAATACAAATTTTTAAAAACGAAAAACCGCAACAACTTAAAAATTTCACTACATTTTTATATTGGCGTTTTCTTTACATGGTTATTTTTTTAAAGTATTTTGACTTACTTATAGACGATTTAAATTTTCGATTTTTCTAAGTTTTTTTTTTTTGAAATGCCCATAAAACAATTTTGGCTGTCCGAAACTTCTTGAAAATTTAATACAAGGTTTATCATAAGTTAAACTTATTGCAACTAAAATAAATTGAAAATAGTTCCATACAAATTTTTTAATAAGCCCATAAAGTCCAAATTTGTATAAAATATGTTAAAATCATGATAATATGCAAGTTATTTTGTAGTTGAAAATTCATAAAATTTTTTCTGTTTATACTTAAGGTTCAAAATTTCAACACTAGATTATCATAAGTTACTCTTCAAGTAACTATTAAAAATTGTCTACCGAACTTAAGGAAAACATTTTTATGACCGTTTGAAATTTAAATTTTTACGAAATTGCATAAAATAACGATTTATCATCAAATGATTTTAAGTATTTATTATAATTCAAAAATTATAAGTCGTAGAAACTCGACATTTTTACCAGTTGTTAAGCTTGGCTTTTTCTTTAATTCATATTTTTTCAAAATATTATACTGATTTTTAAGCAACTTAGAGGCATTTGAAATATTCGATTTTTTTTTTACAATTTTTTTTTTTTATAATTGTTGACAAAATAATTTGGCTAGTACAAAATACTTGAATATGTTATAGAAGATTCCACATTTGTTGTTTTTACTGTCATTTCAAAATTATTCTAATCCATAGGCCTAATTATTTTTTATAAGCGTTTGAAAAGCAAATATTGATATTATATTTAAATTTAAATATAACATAATATATATTTAATGTACCTATTCTAGACTAAAACATCATCTCCGTTCAGAATCGTTATTCATATACAATGATACCTATCATTGCATTCAAATTTAACAAATCCATAGTAATGACCTATCCTATGAACGAGGTGCACTCCACCAGTTACTGTACAGCATAGCGAGGCCCATCCGGTTCTTTTTTTTTTATTATTTCCTCACTTTGATTTGTTAAAACGCATTTTCGTCCGTGGAATAATTGTAAATTATATCACAGTCCGATATATATATTATAATGATGGTTAACTAAATAGTTTTCAGAACATATTATAATATATTTTACGTATTTGTAGATTTTCAGTGTACTCTCATATTTTATTTACTAATCGGGAACAATATTCTCGAAATCGATGTAATTACTGAAAATGTAGAAAGAAAATGTTTGATAAAACCTTAAAGCGTACTCTCGCAAAAACACAGTATTGTAGTTTTTATGACGATACGATGACACAGTGAAATTGTTAAATTATTTACTCATGTTCGTAATTACGGTGCCAGCGCATGTTTTATTTTTCCGCTAAATCTTTGACATTACCGCAGGCATGACCGCATGAACACCATAAAGAACGCATGAATTAATATAACGCGCATATTACTTGAAAATTTAGAAAGTAATGAATTTTAGAAACGACAAAGACGAATTCAAACCGTACCGGAATTAATTTTTTACCAAAATGTGGAAAATAATTATGCGTTACGATGTTCTGCAATCATAAAATTAATTATACGCACCAAATATTATGTAGATAACATATTATTACATTATTGAATACGTTATAAAATGTGTTTTTTTTTAAACATTAATTATTTGTCTTTTCCGTCGATTTCTGTATTTTTGGAAGTAAAAAAAGCTTTTGACTACATTAAAATTGAACACATTTTTCAAGTTTTTCATATCTTCTAGTGGCTCCATAGATGTTTATTTCACATTCTAGAGCAGAATATTTTTGTAAACATACAAAACTGAATATCGAGAAAACTAGCAGTTATAATGATTTTTAAGTGTATCAGAGTATTATGAAATTATGAAGTGTTCATTTCAATAACTACGTGCGAGTATACCAAGTAAGACATCGGTGCGCTACTTCATTAATATAATCTTGCAACACTTATTAATAATTAATCAACTATGTTACCGTTTTGACATTCGATTTATACATCTTGGAGTTTTTTGGAGAATATGCTTTATTTCAAAAATGTAACTTAGTTGCCGTACTCGCAGTGAAAATTAAAAAATTTATTGAAATAATGGAAAAATGCTTTTTTTTTTTTCGGAAAAACGTTTCGGAGTATTGAGTTATAAGTATTAATCGGAGTACTACTTATAATTATTAATTAATAATATATTGAATTATAATGTATACAGAAATGCAAAATATTATATTGTGGCGTGATTGGCATGGATTGCGTGATGAAAACTGAGCTCATATGACTTGATCTATATTATAAAAATCAATATCAATATAGATAATATAATATGAATGTATGATTCAATGTTAAGACATTATGTTAGTGGATGTCGGCCTGTAAGCATGGTGCGAGAAGTAGGTTTTGTTTTGGATTATGATTTTCCACTGCTCAGAATGATAACACGACTTGAAATGCGCGTTATCGTGAGTGCTGCTGCAATATGTTGTAAAATAATGTTAACGCGCGCATTAATAATTTCGATTCCTTGTACCATACTACCATAGTCCGTAATAGTATAGCCGCACTGTAGGTATGTCTGCAAAATATACACCAACCGGTGCAGCGTTTTGCTCTTTGAGGTTTTCCAGTCCGATATGAAATATAAATTATAATATACGTAGTACGTGGTCGACGTTGTCAACCGCAATGTAATGTAGGTTACACGTGACGTCGGCCAAACTCGGCTGAGGCACGAACGAGTGTGTGTTAACATAATATTTTAAGTATTGTAATAGTGTCAACATAATATAATATAATGAGCGAGTCGTGTGTGCATAGACATAGGGGAAAAAAACATGCGCACGGGAGTGCTTATGCACAACAGTCAGAAACGGTCTGAAATGAAAAATATATAAAATATTGTAATAATATAAAGAAAGACCTGTAGTATAATATAATATTATATTATATATTTTTCATTATTATACACAAACGACGTGTAATCAAACAAAAGAAAACGACAGCGTTTGGTCATGATGACACGATCGCCGTGGCACACCTCATCCCTTTGCCGATTATCAGTCGGAATTAACCCAAATGATTACAATAAGAACCAGTTCTGGTGACGACGATGTGTCTCCGGCTATAGGTGAGTTGCGGCCCGACTTGTCATCAACACGTTTGACCGGTGAATTGCGGCCCGGTTATATTTTATCACTAGGTTAATTGCGGCCTGGGAAATCGGACCCGGACATCTGGGCGTAAACCATTTTGGCGTGAACCACTGAACCCATTTCATTCAATTCTTTTAGATTTATACTCTTTAATTTGATATTTATTATAAACGTGCTGTATGCTGGTATAGCATATGATTCTAAATACGTTACCTATATAAATGATATTTGTATAAATTAATATATTTTATAATTTTATAAAATACCTGTAGGAATTATAAAAATATAATACACATGATTTTTATACAAATTATTTATTAAAGTTACACAATTTAAAATAAACACTATAGATATACAATTACCCCATTACAAGTAAACCATTTTGTAACGTTATGTCTTATATAAATTTTACGTTCAAACGCAAATATAACAGTGTTAGTCTGATAACGCTAATAGGCTGATATGAAGTGATAAATAAAATGTGGTCGCAACTCGTACGTCTAATTTATAAACACGGGCCGCAACTCGTACTTAATTTAGGGATCGGGCCGCAACTCACCAACACCGGTGTGTCTCCAAGCGCCCGCGCCCGGCGGAGGTACGATCTGTTTTTAGTCGTTTTCGTGCCTTTTGCATTCACCGCCTTTTTGTTTATTTTTTGATCATTTTGTTTTATATCGTTTAAATGTTTAAATTACATATATTTCACGCGCCGTTTTCTTTTAATATTTGCAATACTTACAGTTGAGTCGAAGGAATAGAATTACTTATTATTGTTTTTATTTGAGACCTCGTTTATTATAATTTTGTTGTTGTGCTAATAAACGTATGTATTATAATGCAAAGCGTGTCTTGTTAATTATTAATTTAATATATTAATTGTGCTTGTACAAAGTGACAATGATCCGAGCAATTATAATACTATACACGAAGGACTGTATGCGGCCGGAGATCCGTAGTGAACCAGTTTCTCAGCTGTTATATCAGTATATGGATCCGCTAGCGGAATATTTAGTTGTGACCTGAAATGAATAAATTTCAACATAAATCCTTTTTCCCTGTACAATAGTGATGTACATTCATTTTATATTATAAAATTCAATTTAATTAAAAGTCTTTTAATTATTTTTTTATCAATTTATGTTTAGAAAATACAAAATTGTAGTGCAACACAACCAACAACTAACCATCCTGCTCATAAGTCGATCCGGGCTGTAAAATCATCTCTGCTCACGCGAAATAAAAATAACTTAATACATTATTATTATTATAAAACTTCAAGTCGTCGCTTCGAGCGCTTGTTGTGCATCCGATGTATACGCGTGTCATTTGGCACATGCTCACTCAGAGGGAATGTGCGTTCAGACGAGACGAGTGAAAAGCGAAGGAAAACGTGCGGGGTTCATAATAAACAATGATGATGTTTAACGTGACTCGGGAAAAAATTGCGAAAATCCCGTGTAAAACACGTCGTCGCCGTCGGCGAGACCGAGACTGCAGAGATCTCGACGCGTGGAAAGTATCCTTAAATTTCCTCCGCGCGAGACGGGGTGGCAAATCTCGATGGCGTCTCCAGCATGGCAGCTGTAGAGAGAGAGAGACCATGAGAGAGAGTGAAGGGGTGTGCCCGTCTTGTCTACGATCAAGCCGATCGTATATAAGACGCTACCGATTTCTTCCCTTGTTGCCTCGGTCGGGCTCGCCGGAGAGACTATCCGCACGTTTATTAGATTTAGCTCAGGGACGAGATATATATCCTAAAGTAACCGAGAGGGAGCGGGATCAAGCTCCGGTCTAACGCGCGTTTAAACGGCACATTTGGCCGGTTGAGAGAAGGGTGGATTTTGACGATAACGCGTATACATTACACACATATGTATATATTGGTCCGAAAACGACGTATAAGTCTATGGTGCGTATATATATATATATATATATATATATATATACATGTATAGATATACTGGAGAGAGCTACATTAATTGCGATCTCTTGATCGCTTTCAATAACTGGCCGCTCTGATGTGCGCTTTGCTGACCGTACACTAAAAATGTGGGCCAAACGAAAAAACGAAATAAATAAAAAAAAAGATAGCTTAAATTTTTTTTCGCTTCTATTACGCGTCTTTTCGACTATATATACGGTACCTATACGCACACATACACATAATGTATATATATATTACCCACTATTATTTTATTTTTATTTTTTTATACCGGCCGATTTAATTTCGAACCGTTCAAAGTTTTACGACGGACTTCTTCAATTAATGGAGTTCCCGTCGGATCCCGATGTTATCGGATAATATATATATATATATATAAATATATAAAAACACACAAAAAAGCAAAAAAAAAAAAAAAAAAACATTTGAAAGCCAAGTTTTGTCGGTAATGGATTTACTCTTCCCATTGTATTTAGTTGTGCTCCGCATGCAGCCCGGTATCAACCGGTCGGTAGAGCGCCACGAGAAAACATCGTCGGCGGCGATGGCGGCAGCGGAATGGCACACGGAAGAGCGCGGGTCGTCGGTGCTGCGGAAGAGTGGGCAAAAGTGAAATGCATCCGGTCACAGTACACAATTACCGTTAAATCGGGTGAATATAATATAAAATATATAAAATATAAATAAAATTGTAAAAATCACGCGTATACGCGTAACGGTTCGGATGACGACCACGCCAATCGTGTGTAATATTGCGCTATACATAATATTATTATTACACATGTACCCAGTACATAATATATATTACCTATACACTGCATCCGTTCGGGAAAACGGTTCAGTTGTAAAATTACATTTTTTTCCCCCAAAAAACTAATATCATACGTCGATAATAATAATTTGTGATAATATATCGGGTTATGTGCATGCGCGTAAATATGTGTTTTTTTATTTTCATTTTTTCATATCGCACGAGGTTGATCTTGATGGAGATTTTTTCCCGTGTGGCTGCTCTGAGCTACATATAATCGTAATAGTATATTATCCGTACTTATATATTTTAATATATTAATTTATTCCGCGTTGGTGATAAATAATCGATAGATAACTGAACAGTAGCTGTGTTAGCGAAAAACATAATATTATATACGAACAGACATCGGCCAATATGAGCTGCAGAATAATATAAACATCATAATATTATATATACTATATAATATACTGTTGGCATAGGTATAATGATGTGCGGTAGATTTTTACTATGTACGTTGTGTAATGTTTAAAACAACGGTGAAAGATACATGATTAATAATTTTCCTGAACTATTATCAGGTGCCCGGCCCAGACGACTTGAATAATATGTACAATGTTTTTTTCGTTTTATTATTATTAATTTTCCCAAATTTTGTCAGGGTCAATCAAATAAATAAAATCGCAGTCAAAAAAGTTCGTGGACGTATAGTTTTGACATAAGTACTAATGTATTTATCCACTTTATTCTTAAAGGCGATGACTGAGGATTGGTTGAATTTATGAAAAAAGGTCTACGTTCACGTTTTGTTCCGCTGCGTCGTCGTCAAACC
Source organism: Chaitophorus viminalis (assembly GCA_025469195.1). NCBI lineage: Eukaryota > Metazoa > Arthropoda > Insecta > Hemiptera > Aphididae > Chaitophorus > Chaitophorus viminalis. The sequence goes on from JAIPRK010001083.1 coordinate 63,450, forward strand.
CCAAACGAGTTGATAACGATAAAAAAATAAAATTAATGTACCAACGCTATCGCGTAGTAACAAAATTAATAATTACTTTCTACTATCAGTATATATATATATATATATATATATGTATAATTTATAAGAATAATGTAATTAAAAAAACTTTTTGACTCTTTGGACACACACACACACACACACACACACATATATATATATATATATATATGTATATATTATACGACACGCTTTTAAATTATTTAAAGGACTAAGGGTCCTCATCGTTGTCTCTGGATTATGAGCAAACGATCATTTTATTTGCGTGAATTATAATATTATACGGATAAAATTTGATTACGTGATTCCCGTCCGAAAAACCTCTGAACTTCTAGGCCCGAAGCCGTCGCTTTAATAAGTACACTATTTCCGTTAAAGACGTTTATAATTATATACCCTCAGTCACAGGCTTACAGCTATCAGAATTTAACGCGTAGTCTTAAAGAATTGTTTGAGCGCGTATAATCGAATGTTTGGTTTTCAGTTTTTGCTCTCTCGAAGTATTTTTAATTCATCGGACGTGGCTTATTAATACTATTAAAATAATAGAGTTATTACGCATTCAAAAACCATTTCACAAGAGAATTGAAATATCATCGCATATATGTATTATTATTATTATATTAGGTATATATAATTAGGTATTTAAAACTAAATATTTTATTTTTTAAATAAAAAAATAACATATAATATGCATACAAAGAATTCAAATTTTAATTATAATATTTTAAGTTCGAAAATGTTTTTTTTATTATTCCGTGTTACATGAGGTTAAACAAACAAGAGTAAGCGAGGTCTTCTATAATTATAAATTATAATAATAATAATCGTGTACTGTGTCGTGGACGCAAACTGTTTTAACGCTACCTATTTGTTCATTTTTAAAATTAATATACCGTTTGGGAACAAATACCATAAAATTTAACTAATTAAGTATTATCAAAACACTTACAATAGTACTAAGTAATAATGATGATAATAATAGTAATGTATACTGGAGAACGATCGTTGCATATACCGAGTGCCATAAAAATATATATTATACTTAACGTGATTAGCCAAGTATTACCAAACATTAATATCCGTTATATACATGTATTGATTTTAAAATGACTACTATAATTTTGTATAACCAATGGATAATTTAACAATATAATATAACAATGATTATATGATTAATTATTAGGTTTTGTTATAATTACTTAAAAATTTGGATTTTTTTTACTGTGCGCAAACACCAATGTGGTCCTTCTAGGTAAAATGTTTAAAATACAAGCGCAAATGGTCTATCAAGTTCTAAGTAAGTATTTTTATTTTTTATTAAAAATATTTACAATCTATATTCAGTTATTACGATAAGTAAATTGTTGAAAATATTATGCACTAGGGTGATGACGTGATAGACGAAGAAATCCAACGACACAACCTCAAAATAATTCTTTATTTTTGTTATGATTTGTGGGCTAATTATGTAAGTTAATCATGAGATCAGTTTCAATTAATACGGCGAGGGATATTTGTCGGGAATAGTGGCAGAGGCCAAGTAAGTCACAACATAAAATATTTTGTCTTTTTTTATTCTATAATAGTATTTAATATTATTTCACATGTAATAAGATATGCGTTGTACAATATATTATATATTATTTTATAGCCTATATAATTAATTATTTACGTCAACTGTGAAAATTTTAAGTTATTGTAAAAAAGCCAACAAACAAAAATCATGCAAAAAAGGAGGGAGCTAACTACTAAGACAGTAAAATATTCATATTTCATGATTATGCTTTTAGTTTCGGTGGAATAAGAAACATTAGTTAAAGCCTAATACTGCGAATATAACTCCCAAGAAAACAGGATTCTTTTTTATGTTTTCTTATAACGTGTCAAATACTGATAAACGATAATAAATGGTTTAAAATTATCATATATAAATAATAAAATGTATGACTATATAAATAAACATATTAATAATAATAAAAATAATTGTTATTATGAATTTCGTTTAAATTCGTAAGAACTTCTTTTTTTTTCTAATAATTGGTACATGAATGTAAAACTGTGAATAGACAAAATTCAAAAAGCTGTTATTGAATTATATTTTTAAGATAAATAATTATGGCATATTTATTTATTTTAAAATTTAAAAACTACTTTTTATGAGTATTATATAGCTCTAAGGTATTATAATAAAAAAAATGTTACATGCTAAGCATATTTATTCATATTTGTCTTGCTACTTATAGATCGTTCCTTTATATTAAAATATTTGGTGAGTTCGTTTCCATCATTTTCTGCAGTATTTTCAACATCTTTTATACATATTTTTATTAATGATCGAATGATGTATAAATTAATTCATCTTAAGTTTTCTTGTCTCAAAGTTTGTCCCCTCGAATCCTTTGTTGATAAACTGAAAATATTCTCAAATTAAATCATTTCCATACAGCGAATGTGGTCCCGCTGACGTTAGTTCTACAATATGAACATGCCTTCAGAAAACTTTATCGTAGGTCATGTTAATAATTTGTTATAGACAATTATATCTGATCAAAACGGATTTTGATAATTTTAATAAATTGGCCATAAATAAAGTTATGAAAAATCTATTATACTCATAGAATATTCTTCGGGAAAATTCCCATTACTTTATTCGTAAAAATCGGATTGATCACGTACGTGATGAAAATATATAACTTATATCTCTGAAGAAAAATGAAAAAATAAAAATGTGAGAATTTAAACTATCTTATAAATATCTTGTACTATATGAACGAGCTTTTGTTTAAAAGTCAGAACTCGCTAATGGAAAGTATCTAAATACGTATTGTATACTTTACAATAATTTACAATAGCAATAAAAATATTTTATTTGTTACAATAGTATAACGTTTTCGCGTAAAGTAAATCGAGTTTTGCAATAAAAGTAGAATAAAATTGTATTCCAGAGGATGAAATTGTATTTCTTCAATATCAAAATTTCACGTTCACCATAGGTTATAAGCACGTACATGTGTGATAAGTGCATACGAATAGAATATAATGCAATATTTCCAAGTTTTAAAGTAGTCCAACGGAATTTCTAATTTAATACTTTCGTCTTTCTTATTATAATCTGAAAGTACAATATCTTCTAGTCGTATATGACGGGAATATTTCTGTTCACGACGTTTACGTTGTAGTAATGCGAACACAACAATTATTACCCTCAGACTACAATTATTACATCTCTAAAATAATTTTACGATGCTTTAATATTATATGAAAGTGATTGACAAGTGACAACTTAATATTCACAATAAAATCAAATATCAGTTCGTCGATACCGAATATCATTAGCATTGAAAATAACCTCCTGATCGTAATACTTACTGGCACTATAATAATATAACAGTTGAAACTCGAAAACCAATTTATTTTTTTATAATTCGGGTCAATAAACCATATAAATACGAGTATGTGTACTAGCTATAACGTTTTATGAGAATTATATATTATTTTATATATATTTTTTTTTTTATAAAAATGTATATTATCTTTTCAAATAGTCCAGTAAATGTACGCGAATTCTGTAAATATATTGAAAGTAAATTCGGGAATAATAGCTTGACTTGATAATACTTAACTTGAAAATTATTTTAAAATTAAATTCTCCTCTCTCCAAAATATTCATTCGCCTAATGCACTCATTCTAGTTTAAAACTATACTCCGGTAAGGCAGTTAAAATTACTTAAAATTTGCGTAACATTTTATGGTATAGCTTTTACAGTTTTACGATCAAAGTATACATTTTGAATTACCGTAATCAAAAAAGTTTTGCAATTTTCTTTTCTTTTCCTTTATTTTATCATCGATTTTATTTTTATGAAAATTATATTAAAAATGAAAGTTGTGCGTATTAAAAAAATTGCACGTAAAAGATTTAACGATGGTCATAAGACAACGGCACTTAGTGGAACTCGCGAATATCTCTTTCTCTTATATTATATTTATTGTGCCCAAAGTGATTTTTTCTACATCTTGTTTCTTTAAACTTGTTATTCACTGTCATTTTTATCTTTTTTTTATCTTTTGGGCCGTGAAATGTATTTTTACCCGACAAAATGTTGTTATTTATTACAGTTACAAATATCCATCTAAAAAATTTTTCCGTCCGTCATGTTGGATTCTTAAACCACGGCTAATTTGATCAGTTCTATATTCATATTAATATATGCCCTGTTTCGTTGTTGGTAATTTCGAAAACTTTTTTTAAGAAAACTACATATAGTCTCGTTTGTATAATATTTTATATACGTGTACCGTGTACGTATAGCGATTTAAATTTATTATGTGCAAAATGTGAACGAATTTGTATTGGATTCTATCCATAGACATTACATTTAGTTAACCATAAACTGTTTCCTTTATAATGGTTAGTTATATGCTTATTTTACAAAAGTATCTTTTAGACATTCGAAGGTCCATTCTAAATTATATTTCAAAGTAACCTAGTACTTTAAGGGGTTAATGAAGGCTTTTTAAATAATGCGGTTCAATTTCAAATACTTAAAATCGTTAATGTACTGGAAATGTAGAAAAATATTTCCTTAACTCAAGCTTGGGTGTTTTGTTTGTTTATTATTTTATTGTAATACATAGTCATCAAACATATTATAGAGAACATCTAAGGTTTTAAATACTAAAATCAGTTGGTTAAAAAATGTATACATTTTCGACAACACGTTACTCGTGCACTACACGTCTACACAATATCGTACCTATCTCTATAGTGGTATATGAACGTTGGATTTTAATAACTAATGCCTAATGAGTAATGACTACTCGTGTGTTTTTGTTAAGTATGATGTTTTGTGTTTTTTTTTTTTAAAGAATCATTACGTGCTTAGGTTTCGTTCGGGGCTTCATATAGTGATAAAATGTGATATAAATTTAAATTTGAAGTAATGGGCAATATGAATAAAAAAAAAATAAAATAAAATAAAATACAGTTCAACTTAAAAGGTCATAAACAGTTCGAAGCTCATGTTTGATTCAAACAGCTGGGGCAGTCAATATCAAGTGGGTCATACTATTGGTGGTAAACGCTCAAGCGAATGTTGTAACGATAAAAAATAAAACCACTGTACAATATAATGATTAAACAAGATTGAATTTAAAAAAAAGTTGTAAAAAAAAATTGCTAGTCGATGACTTGTAGCGCTAAATAAATAATTGTTTGCTGCCTATGCAATTAGGTACAATTCGATGAAAACAAAATAAATAAACGAACAGCCGTTTTCGCGGCTCGACGACCCGTTAATTGTTTTATCGTGTAATTATGCATAAGACTATTTTAAAAGCAAATTCACTCCAACCGCTTATTATTTTTATTACTGTTCGTGGATCACACACACACACACACACACACACACACACAGAAAACAGGATAGTGCGTGACAAGTGCATGATTAATTTTTTCAACTATTTTCTTTATCTTAAGCCAACTATAACCTCATATTTATGCGCGTATAAAACATGTTTGGTTTTGTTGCGTGTGTGACAATATATAATGTTTTCCAGCTATATAAAACATATTATAATTGCAGTAGTAGGTATACACACGTTTACACTTATATTTTATGTGGTTGTTCAAACTCGTGATAAATAATAATCGATTAACTATGATGTACGTAGGTATATATTATTATAATATCGATGTATTGTTATAGCAACGAAAAATACCGTATACACACCGTGAACCGGAAACCGGGAAACGGAACGAATAGTATACGACAAGACGATAGTAATATTACTCCTATTGCTACATCATTATGTAGGTTCAGTCCAGGATTCGTATGTGTTTCGCGACAGTGCGCAACGCGTACGTTCGGTATCGGGGTTCGGTCATGGCATAGGATTTGTTTTTATTTTTATCCGTTAACATTTCGAAATTCTTTTGTGGTTTCCGCCTCCGTTCCCTGCGCGTTTATTCGCTGTGATTGCCGTTCCGAATAATTTCCATATTGTTAAAAAATCCCCAGCGTCGAAAATCGCAAGCTTGCCACCGAATGTCAATGCAGCAGTATAAGGTCTCTATAGACCGGCAGATTTGCATAGTGGACGATGAAAGATCAAACCCGATTGTTGGTTGAACCCGAATTTTTTCCGTCATTAACACCGTATAACACCCTCCCGGGCAGAGACTTCCGTCATAAACGACGAGAAAATAACGGCCGTTGGATACGTGGACAGCTTCTTTCTATAACACTAAAAATTCGTAGTGGAATGTCTTCGTCTCATAATTAATTTTCAAGGGGGTGTAATAACAATAAAAATAAATCAATTTTGATAAATCCCTTTTATCAAAAATAAATAATCATCTTTTTGGGGGTTATCATTTTTCTCCGGGTAGTTATTACACCCCTGATCGCCTTCTTGAAATAATCTCTGATGTTGCTTTGGTACATTATTGATATTCTTGTATAAAATAAACAGCGTTAATACGCTAATTTATATAATATTAAAATATTTCTGTATATAAGTAGTATAATGATAACTGCGTACCATATATAAGTATAAAATTGGTTTTTGTAGCTAGCTCATGATGTAGATTAAAAAAAGATAATATTCAGCATATTTTATACCGGGAATTGTGACTGACCCTATACTGTCAAATATTCATATTTGTATCATACGTATAGTATCAATAGTAATATAGTATTATACTAGATAACGTTTGTATGTTATGGTTATTTGATTAATGATCAGAAAAATGAAGAAAACATGAAATTCGTGTACAGTGGCGTACGCGTTAATCGAAAAACTAAGTATCCCGTGACTTTTTTTAAAACTTGGTACCCGTAGCGGTGGTTAATTCAAAAGTTGTACAGCGCCAATCACGGTTAACGAGTGTAAAAGTTCTGGTTTGCATTTCAAGTCACGAATTTTCCCCTTTTAATCAGATAAAAACACAATTAACAACGAATGCGTGTGGTTTTAATAACAGTTTCACGAGAGTTATTTTTCTAAATTTAAATGTTTCAAAGAGAAATCAGTCGCCTATATATTTTAAATATATTTACCTAGCCTACGTAAGTACGCGGTGTACGTTGGATGTTTACTCGAAACGTAATGCGTCGCACGATTGTCGAACCCGTAATATATTCCCTATTGTAAACGGTAAATGGTAATCTAACGGAATGCTGCACGGTGGTTTATAGGTATGGACTGTGGTGGACGTCGCCAAAGGACCGGCAGGTATGATGTTAAATACCATCGATCATCATATTACAACTGCAGGTAATCCGTTATGGCCATGTATTTTACGATAAGCCATATGTCTGCTAATTGCTACATATGGCCGTAGAAAAATGCACGTAAAAACATGGATGTTTTAACGGGATAGCTTCTATATTATAAAGTGAGATGTCGTTTATTCTGTACACCCCGATCTACACAATGAGCCATTACACGCGTGCCGGCTATTACGACGATAATTTTACTATACTGGGAGCCCGTCGTTGGGTCATGTCCACGGTGTAGATAATACGTTACGTTCGGTTTGCGTGGGTTTCTAATGTGTCTATCACTATTTTATGAAATTTCAAATTCAACTGATGTAAATCACCTGGTCTTGTGCGTAAAGATGCTAACGTAGGTAAACCATAATGATTAGATATATCATGAAAAACTATTACATTTTCGACTTGAATTGTTTACCGGAAACTCAAGTGAGGGAAAACTCTTGCTCGTCATTGAGCCAGCTAAGACCCATAGGGACCGTATCTGAATATTTTCACTCCATGAATATTTCACAGTGAATATCCGTGATCTCATGCACCTCGTTCGTGCCACTGAGGATCGTCATCATAATTGTCACAATAGCTCTCGTATTAAGATATTCGGACTATGCATCGACATAAAATAAAGCGCGCCAACGAGAGAGGCTGTTTTGTTCTTCCTGCAGATTTTATTTGGTTAATAACCGAAATACACAAACACGACCACGAGTGTATTTGCTTTACTCATGCTTATAATATAGTTACTATAATTAATATAATAATTACTAGATACTATTCTGGACTCTGCGTCGCAACGGTAAATAAGCGAAGTGTCCGAATACGTATTATTCCATAAACACGCGCAGTAAACTACGAGTATGTAAGTGTGTATATGTTTTATACGTCATATAATATACATGTAATTAGGGCCCGAATTTCAATGCAAAGTGCATATTTTTTTGGTTGATTTTACACAATGCTTTCTAAGTACATAATTCGTTTCGTGTAACGAGGGTTTCAAAACTGCAAATTTTATTTTGCATTTTTTTTTCTGCATATTTCGACGTTTTTTCATTTTTAGAGCATTTTTAGCATTATTGGGTCATTTTATTGGTTTTTATGCATATTTGTTCAATGTACGATAAAATTTAGCCTATTGGAAATATTATCTAAAGATAAATTATTTTCTTGATATTTAGGTAGATTTATCGGGTTTTTCCATACACATTTTCAATCTTTATTTTTCCATTCAGTTTTTATCTTATCTTAATTTATGATTGACTGTGGATTGTCACCTGTATTCGATCAAATAACACACGTTCAAATAATAATCAGTCAGTTCGTGTTTGGATAAAAATATACGCCATTTTAAGGGCATTTTTGGCTATATTTTAAAGCATACTTGTATGGTCTTCAGTGCATTTAAATCCAGACCCTATATATAGTATACGGGACGAGTGTTTGCTGAATCACTAAGTTTTATATTATGCAAAACGGTTCTCGTGGGATAAAATACACAAGTCTGTGTACTTATTATTATCATTAAATTCATAATCGTAAATAAATTTAAATTCCATGCGATTATGATCATGTATTGTAATCAATTATTTAGTTTTGAATTTCCCGTGAACTAGTGAATAGCGCAACGTGTACCTACATTAAACTATAATATACATACTTGTTGTTTTGCATAATATGTAAAACGCTTTATTTTTCTTTTTTCAAGTGTAAATACACGCGAATCATCAATATTTACGAGTCTTATTATCGTATTATAATATAATGATCAATTTACACGATTAAAACATGTCTACAAATTTAAAAAAATCTTATCGCCATAAATAAATTTACAAAAAAAAATCGTCTTTTTATTGTAATGTTCTTACTGTTTTTCGGAAAACAATTGTGAAATTCAAAAAACTACTTGCTCATAAATAGTTCCAGCCATATATGACATTTCTTATCAGTGAAGTACCAGATCTGTATAAATTAAATCAGTCTTCTTAGTTTCTAGTTGAAATAATATACACTTATAAAAAAAGAAAAAAGAAAAAAAACATTATAATACAATGCGTGTTTCACTTAATATCTAGAACAAAACCGAAATTAACAATATTATGAATTAACGTGATATCTATCTTTTAGTCAAAATATGATGAGTGTGCAGTGAATAATTTTTTTGGAAGACATTTGGTTACAAATTTATGATTTGCAATTAAATTTTTTTGTGGTATAAAAATTGAATTTTTCAAAGTCATCGACTAAACTTTTTTATTTTTTAAAAATCATAATAAATATTAGATAACAACTGAGATGCATAATATACTTCAATATTTTATATTATACAATAGAACTAGATAGTATGTTAGTAAATTGTTTAGTTAATATCGGTGCGAACGTCTTAAAGACATAATAGTATAATACTATAAATAATATCGTCATACCCTTTTATTATGCTGAAATCGAAATAAAGCGGTTAAGCGGGACAAGTATGTTAAAACGATAGACATAACGTATGATACGCCAGAAGGCTTATGGACTGTACATCTACTTAGTAATCATTTCACTCTTTGATCCACAACCGAATCCTCGCCAACGCTAATGAACGTTTCTCACGGGGCCCGGCAGTGAATATAGTTATTATGGACATAAATATTTAACAAGTCTAAGTACACACTGCAAAATAGGTTGTATAGCGTAAATGTATTATATAGCCATCAAAGGCCAAAAAGGCAATAACTAGTTTCTTTCTCGGAGCTCGCGTAAGCACAATACTACTTCCGTCAACAGCTGGCAATAATTATTTTCATAATCATGCCCATCTAAAAATAAAAACCTCATAGGTAGGCAAATGTAATACGTATTATGTGCATGTGCTTAGATGCACTTACATCAACTATGGCGGTGGTATAACGTATAACAAACATAAACCGGACAAAATGTTTGTTCGATAAACGTATATATTTTTTTGTTAACGCTTTAAAGTAAACGGATACGGTAGTAATACATGTTTCTTATTGTAATATTTTAATTTTGGTCGTGAAAATCGATTATGGGGTTTTGAATTACTACTAAATTGAATATCGCAATCGCATTATTTCTGCTTATTGTTATAATTTTCGTCGGTGAAAATGACGAAACTCGTCGAACATGCCCGTTCACACTGTATAATTTACCGTGACTTACTTATGGACAAAAATTATAAAATTGATGGACAGCAATGTTAATCGATATGATTTCATTGCAAATCGTTATTGGAATCAAAACAGTCGATGTTTGCTATCGCTTAGTTACTTTTTTCGTGATAATAATAATATTAATAATAATGTATTGATTACGTCATTTTCGGCTTCCCCGACGACGTGTCAGCGCGATGACTCCGCGAGTTAATAAAAACTGTATCGATACACTCAAAATTGTATCGTATTTATGAAATCGTTGCTTAATCACCGCGATACTTGGAACATTTTGGGTTACATCGACGAACCTATCACCAACTATATTAGAATTTGATTTGTTCTTTTCCGAACCACTTCGCGGGCAATTAATCAAGTGCGCACTTATATAATATCCGCGTACATATAATATATAATAAACATTCCAGTTCAATTATACATACATTTGAACTTGAATAAATTATTCTAACAGTGGGCTGAGGGATACCCTTTGACCTCATGTAACAAGGCGTTCCGCTTGCTCACCGATCCATTAATCTATTACTGTGAGTCTTTGAGCTGCAGTTACCATTATTCGGGAATTCTATACACATAACTATAATATATATATATATATATTATAGTTGTACTTTGTTTGAATAAATTTACTGCTTTAATTCTAAATTTTAATTGAAAAATAAACGTTCCGACTTTTTGTATATTATTTTTAATAATCGAAGTGGGGATCAAAGGGCACTGTAAACTTTGTAAAAGTATTCGCTGTGCACCGCAATATATACGTAATAATATTCCAACGCTGCTTCTGCGGGACCCTTTTTCGTTTATACACAAGTACGCGTGTATGCGATTAATGTTGTATGCATTTCATATTCAACGTACATTGCTCGTAGATTTCGAGCGGAACGCGAAGAAGGTGAGGCGCTCACCAGTGAAGATGAATTTTTTTTAATTAAAAATCGATTTTGAACTTTCCAATCCTTTCGCGTGCGTACGGGACCATATAAATAGACGAATAAAAATCGTACTCGTATAACAATAAAATAATTTACCATGTCAACATTTCCATTGTTCTACAAACAAATTCACATCCATAACAATATTTTTTTTCAGCGCCAAGCGATTTTTATTTGTTTTCCTCTGGTAATTACAATTATTTAAACTAGAATAGTCAATAACATCCTTGTCGGCATTCGTTCTTTCTGTTCAAACTTTTTTTTACGTTTTCAAGTCGCTGACTATAGCCGAAACAAGATGATTTAAATTTATTTTTATTTATGTACAACCATTAATATTGCAGAAATATCTTCTTATATGAAAACCAAGTTAATATGTAAATTTTTTAATTAAAAAAAATTAATAAAATTTAAATATTGAAATCGATAGACCGTTGTATAAAAACCCTATTTTCATTATATATGTAATTGGGTGCAGTGTACGTTCGAACATTTTCGTGTGCACGACGTTCTGTATGTTTTAAATTTGAATTGAAAACGCAGCTTCATATGCGCGCCCCAGAGACGACTGGCGTGTCCAAAAGAGGGCACACAGTTAATGTATTCGTGGTATAGTATTCCTCATCTTGTCTTGTCAAATATGACTTGCATTTTATTTTTGACGATGACGACGGTGCTCAAGTGACGTTTATTGAATTCAATATCTACAACGTCATAATTTGCTTTATTGCTTGTACCTGCATGAAACAGCGTACAATATTTACTATAGATTAGGTATCCGAAATAGTATACCGCGTATCGTATCGCGTCTTTATATTTTCCATATCATGATATGAAATAAATTGTGTTTGTTCGGTTTTTTCCCCTTTAAACCATTATAAATAAAACCGCAAACGGTATTATATACCTACGTACAGCGATTTAGTATTTACGAGTTCCCATTAGCAATCGTATATATGGCACACGTGTATGCATTTCGTATGCACGCTAAATGATTTATAAAGCGTCTTGGTAAATGAAAATGAGAAAAAAAGCCACTCTTAATATACGTTAAGGCAATTTCATTAAGTCGAATGCCAAATTGGTAGATTTCCCTTCATTATTAATACCAAATAAATAATATTAGCTTTGTTGGTTCAACCTTCATTTCGCTATATGTAGGTATATGTATTGTACTGCTGTTAACTTTTTATCGCCAGGACACGAAAAAACGCCGTTTATTTAGTAATGAAGCTATGAATATTACATTATGATATTTCAGTCGAATTTAAAGTACTTGTTTGTGCGTATTATATTTATTTTTTATTTTTCGCTTTCCGACCACGGTTGGGTAAATTATTTGATACGTCATCATCGAGTATAATATACAATGTTTACTGCACCATACTAAATGAATTAAATCAATAATTAAGTATAATAAACCGTCGAATAGTCAAACAGTCAATTAGAATTAATAATACATAGGGCGCGTGCTTATATACATATGAATGTATAATGTACATGTTCATGTAATATAATATGCATTTGTACATTATAGCCGTCATAGATATCGAGTGCAGTTATGATTTCATAATTAATTTCGCTGAAATGAGTTTGAATCAAGGAATAGATTCGGGTACAAATATTTCGAGTTCCGAACTTCGGATTTGTAAACAATTTTGACTTTTTCGCGTTCTGGGTTTCGTGTCCGAAAACTGTTTCGATTATTTCTAGTATTAACGACTCATATAAGTGATGAATGTCTGGTATTCGGCGTATTGTCATATGGTTTGTAGATTTCAAATAAATAATGTCATGAACAATTTTAATTGTACATTTCGGTAAGAGTCTATTATAAATTTTAGTGTGTGATCTTGAATACACTTTTAAATCATCATAATGAATATCCCCTCTAAAAAAAAAAAAAAATAAAAAATAAAAAATAAAAAAATGATCTTCAAATAAATAATTTATTTCTATGTATTGTTCTATGCCATTGGAAATTTTATACTTAACATAATATTATCTTTAATCTTTAACAATACTAGTTTTTATAGAATAATTTTTATAAAATATTGTAATTAGTTAGCGTTTAAAAAGTAAAAACTGGTCAGTTTTCAAAAAACAAGTCTTTTATAGATTTATCCAGCACTGAGTATAAAAACAATTTTATTGTGATTATCAAGTATAAAAACCGTTTACATTTTTTACTGGTTTTGATTTTTTTCGAATTTTGTGTCTGAAAACTTAATTATTATTATAAATTACGGGTTCCGTGTCTAAAAACGATTTAAATTTTTTTCGGGTTTCGGGTTTGGTACTCTAAAATGGTTTCGAAATTGTTTGAGTTCCAGGTTTCGTTTTTGAAAATGATTTGAAAATATTCTACCAAAAAGTTTAAAAGCCGTTTTTACTTCCTAGTTTAAATCGTTTATCCCGCGGTGCACAATATTAGCTATACAATATATGTAGATAGGTATATTATACGTTACGGATTTCTAATCTAAGAATTTCCCCATGACAGATTTATCCGGTACACATTCCGAATTAATGTCTCAGGTGGTGGCATTTAATCGAGCATCAGTAAACTTTTAGGACTTTAATACTATATCCCGGTTAATTTGACGGTTTTTATACAGAAATCCATTTGCCTTTCATATTATTCCGCGTACACCCGCGCGAATTGTAATCGTTTCACGGTCATCATCTTTCGGGCGGAATAACTTTTGTAGACGATATACGGTATTCCTGATGGAATTCAACGTGTATGTACAGATTTGTTCAGACAAAAGCGGCGCCGAATTCAAAAGTAATATATATATATATATATATTCGTAGACTTTGTAGGCTGCTGCAGTATTCCCCGCTGTTATAATATTATAAATACGTATATTATTACGTACAGTTAACCCTGCGTGTGAATTTTGAATTCCTCTGCAGCATATCATTATATCATGTACTACAACCTATTAGCAATGTTGAGCACGGGAAACATGAAATCTATTTGAATAACGCTATATTAGAACGATGCAACTATGAACCATTTATATAGTTATATTTAAACATACTATATAGCAGCAGTAGCCGCTTGAAAGTTGTAAAGATATTTCCAATACGGAAATGGGAAATTTAAGGTCAACGCAGAATATTTCAAGTCAATATGGGTAAAGGCGAATCTAGGAATTAAAATGAGGGGAGTGAGATATACCGAACAAGTTTTTTTATTAAATAAAATTCGTACATGAATATTTAATATTTTATACATAATTTTAAAATAATAATGTTGATAATGACAAACTTGAAAATTCACTTTAATTTCCTAGATAACTATATAGGTACCCAGGATAATATGCAAAATACAGAATTTATACAGAATTTAAAAGGCTATAGTCAAATAAAGGTACAAATATATATTTTAATAGCAAAATTATTCATTAATTTGACCTGCGATTTTCTTGCAATTTTTATCCTTCTACACAATTTCGGTAATATGTTTATTACTTCCTCAATATTTACAGGTATTTTCTTATGAATATTTCAAACAGCCAAATGCCAATCCGTTCAAAAACTTTACGATCATAAGTACCAAAGTCATAAAACTGAAGAAAAGTTGATAAGTGATATATCCTTCTATTAATACTTCTATTAATGTATATTAAACATTTTAGTAACAGTAAATCATTTTGATCTAAGTTTTTGCTAAATTTATTTTAGAAAATCCGTTTATTCTTGATTCAATAAACGCTTTACGACATGAAATCATGAACCAATTGTTACTGTGACGATAACTAATTACTGTAATAGAGTATGAGATATTATTGCTCTTTATTTTTTAATAAAATAAACTGAAAATTAAAGAAATTTTTTTATTATTTTAAGTACTTAAGAAGAGTGGGGGCTTTATACCTCATTCATCATTTTGCGTGTGTTTTCAATATTTACGTTTCGATTGATAACAGTTATATTTGAAAATTTGATAGTATTAGAAGATGAACAATAATGTTGAAATGATACATAACAATATAATATTGAACGTTTTAAAACCTTGGCATACGCGTTAGACGTGTAACGTAGTTTAACATCTTGAGAGTTGAAAAACGAATAGAAAAAAGTTATGATCAAGAAATCATTGTAAAGATTAATTAAAATAACTGCATTAATAATATACATATATAGAAAGCAAACACATTTTTATTATATTATCAAACGTTTTTCGATAAACGCGTAAGCGTGGTAAAAACTGAAAACGATTTTCTTTTTTTTTCATACTCCTATTGTCCATAATAAAACGGAATTGATTTTTGTTAAACGACAAGTCACCCGAATGCATATACCTACGTCCTTAACCGTGTGCTTTACTATATATTTGTATACGTTTTCGGTGGCCACAATTATTGCGTCGCCATCATTAAGTCAAAACAAATAGTAATTCATGAAAGCGTTTAGTGAAACTACAGCGTGTGGTGAAAAAAAATAATACTGTCGTTACTCATTAGTCATTTTTACTAGTTGTAAATGTTCGTCAGTGAAATTATGTGTAATAGGGCACGCGTGTGCGTTTCACGGTTATAACTTCACTGTGACTAGACAACTTTTGACTGTATAATAATTGTATTGGAGTATATTTTTCCCATCGCATACAAGATAATAATGTTTTCAAAAAGTACATTTATTGGAATTCGCTTGTTTAGTTTTTTCAGACCGGCTCGGCAGGGACATAGCCTGGATATTGGCCAGCGGATAGCTAGTACGACTTTAGACAGTTGACTCGTGACGATTATATTATACTACAACTTCCATGTACTTGGCAAACGAATTCAATTATTCGAAAACCGACAAGGTCGTATATTAATTCACAGCAATAAATTATATTAAATATATTCCCAAAGTGTAATTCTGGCATGCGTATTATTACGAAAACGGTGACTTTTCAGCGTATCCAAACTTCGTTGGTCGCATCCGCTCTTGAAAAGTAATTTGCAATGGAAACTTTTTTTTTTAATGAATTAGCAAGTTTCCAAAACGATAAGCACTCGCATAGTTTTTAATCTTATCGAATCCCAAGGGAATATTAAAACCACTTAAATTATCTCGTAGAATTATTTGTGCATCATCGCAGTGGGGGTTTTTGAATAGAAAAATGACTTTTGGGTTTTTAACATTTCACTACGACAATGAAAATTTAGCCAGTAAGTTATCCCGATCATTTCACCAATAACTTGGACTTAAAATGAAATCGCAAGGCCAAGTGTGTTAAAATTAAAAATATTAGGACGTCTTCATGTAAAGGTGTAAAATCTGCAAGGCCACATTTAATTAAGACATGATCACATTCATTAGTAGGTATTCTAATATTGTGTATACAACTTTTGTTCGAGCAGGTGTACAAACAAAATGTATAATCATACGCGTAAACGTAAATGTTAAATAAATGTTTAACTTTAATAATATACAGTTTAATATAGTAACTGTTTATTGTACGCGAGATAGGCGCAAACATTGCACAGTGAATTTATTTGTAATTATTTTAAAAATATGTTTTACTAAAGTTAATGTCAAAAAAAAAAAAATTATAACAAGAAAAAATAAAATTATATGTTTTATATAATAACAGCATAAACAAACAGTAAAGTTGTATTACTTAATTTGAACTTGGATTTTAATTCTGAGAATATCATTTTTAAATATTTCCCAGCTATACAGCGATATATACATATATATTCTTTATTTAACTTAAAAAAACATCAACAGCAAAGGTTATTAGTTTTTGTGTCTGTTACATAATTAATGGTTAGGTACTTTAACTAAATTTATAATACTTACATAGTGTCATTTATATATAGTTATTACAAACAGAGATATTAAGCTATCTTAACAATAGGTTTAAATTTTGTTGTATAAGTCAGTCTTTCTTAGGAAGACTAACATATTTGATATGTTTTCAACGCTAGGTCCTAATGCTTCACTCATGTTGGTTGGAATGTTGTATTTTCTGAGTTCATCGGAGTATTGATGGCACTCTGTTATTATATGCTTAACTACAGCGATATTTTGTTTTTACTATAACAACTCGTAATTGTATTTTTAACAAAACAACCATAATTTATATAATATTTATTTTATACAGAGATATATACTTTCTATACTACATATGGCTATGCATAAAACATGATATAAAAAAATTCGCATTGCCTAACAGTCATTATTATATCCAAGTGTCTATTTTAGCAGGAGCCACATTTATATGATCGGTAAAAATATAATAAATAATATCTATATAGGTGTACGACGAGGCAAAATAAATAATATATAACTTTATTAATATGGAATGAACTTTAAATTTTATCAATTTTTTTTTCCATTATTATTTAAAAATGGCTTTAAAGTATAAAAATGTACCAAAAAGTGTCAAGAAATGATATAAAAAGTAAAAAAATGCAAAATAATAGGTACATTTTTTAATTCCTTGATGTATGAAATGAACTTTATGATTGAAAATCAATGTTTTCGGACATTCAGTAAATAATGCTATTTGCATTCAAATCTGTTCTTAATAACCTACCATGTGCAGCATTAGTATCATGTACGAAGTTTTCAAATATATTAATATGAATATGGATCTACTTTTTAATTATATTTACATATTACACACACACACACACACACACACACACACACACACACACACACACATACTCATACACACAAAAAAAAAAAAACGGTAATAATCTTTGCTGTTAAATGCGTTATCGGAGAGAGTTCATTTTATTGTCATTAGTGTTATATGAAGTAGTATAAATATTACTACAATGTTCGAAAACTGCTGTGAATTCCATATATAGGAAAGAAAATGCAATCAAAAACCATAAAAGTCAAGAAATGCTGTTAATATTTGTCTAACAAAAACAAAATATACACATTATGTACTCAAGTATCAAAAACACGGCACTGTGTACTTTTATGACGATAATATGTTTGACTACATTAGAAGATAGCGTAAAAGGGTCGTTTTAATATTTTCATAATGATTTATCATTGAACTTCGTTCGGCATATAAATTATACGAACAGCGATGATTTGACTATTATATTTACATTTAACTATTCTATATAGTGCTATAGATTTTAATTGAGATTAAAAGGTACATAATGCGCTTGTTTTACATTAGGGATTTACTTCCTTCAACTAGGGCGTGTCTAATAAGATATTATAATTTATTATAATGATATAACGACGCAATAATGTATAGTTTTGAGTCAAGAATCATAGCATAATAGTAATAGACGATGTGGTACTTCATTTTGGTTCATGTCAAATGTGTAATCGACCATGTCAGAGAGGAAAGCGTCGCGGGACTGACTTTTGTTGATTACAAATAAAGTCGGATGGAATTAATTTAATCGATAAAAATAAAATTCATATTCTTCAACTACGTTATTTAAAAATTAATTGAAGTAAACTATAGTTAAAATCGATATAGTATTGGTCTTGAAAAAATAATCTTATTTAATTATTTGTATGCTATGTTACACATTGTGAAATTGATTTATAAATTATTGATTTGAAATGGATTTTTATTTAAATTAGAAGTTTTGTTTTTGTACTTTGAATTTATTTCATACAAAAAAAAAAAATCCAGAGTGAATAAATAATAGTTTTCCAAAAATTGTTAAAACGTAGTTAAAATTATTTATTTTAAATTTTTTTTCAAATGGTCCGTCCATGGATGAACCATGAACCACAAATTCAATTAGTTTTTGAACTAGTGTCTCATATATGGTTGAAATTTAATATATTGTTGGTAATTGTAAGAGTATGATAAAAATTATTCAACAAGAGTTTTAAAAAGTTCTTGTTAATTAAAATCGTTACAGTTAGGGTAAGTTTAAACTTATTTAGTCTTCTGTAGTCAAATAAATATAAAAAAATTAAATATTCTGTTTATTTAAATTAAAAAAGTACTGTGTTACATTTATAATACCTAAAACTTATCCGTTTTGTATTTTAACTATATATTTTATTTAAGTGTTTACTAATATATTTTTAAAAAGAAAATATAAGATATTATGATACAGTCAATGTGATATAGTCAAATTATATTAAAGTTGAATGCATGTGTCCCTTATGTAGAAAAATGTGGAATTATACTCAACATCTATTGACTTATAAGAAGGTCTATTTCAATTTCATCCATTTTTTTGTTACCTATATTAACATCTGAATTTGTGTACTTATCAGTAATGAAATGTTAGACTATAATAACGAAGTAATATGTATACATCATCAAATACTATATTGAATATGACGTGATTATGTTGATTTAACTAAAGAAAAGAACGGATGGGCCTCGCTTTGCTGTACAGTTGGGGGTGGAGTGAACCTCGTTTATAGGATAGGTCATTATTACAATGGATTTGTTAAATTTGAATGCACTGATAGATATCATTGTAAACGAATAACGATTCTGAACGGAGTAAATATGTTTGTCTAAAATGTGTATATGATAATATAGTATTTTATATTTAAATTGAATTATAATGCAATATCGTAAAAATTTAAATTTAAAACAGTCATAAAATTTTTTTCTTTTGGTCCGGTAGAAATTTTTTTTATATATTATTGAAGATTAGCTTATGGACAAACTAGTGTCAACATTTTGAACCTTAAGTATAAACAGAAAAAATTTTATGAATTTTTATCTACAAAATAACTTGCAAATTATAGTGATTTTGACACATTTTATACAAATTTGAGCTTTGAAAGTTTTGAACCTTAAGTATAAGCAGAAAAAATTTTATGAATTTTCAACTACAAAATAACTTGCAAATTATCGTGATCTTAACATATTTTATACAAATTTGAACTTTATGAGATTATAAAAAAAAAATAAGTGAAACCATCTCCAATATTTTTTAGTTATATTTAGTATAACTTATAATTAATCCTTTCATACATTTTCAAGAGTTTTCGGACATCCCAAAAAATTTTATAGATATTAAAAAAAAAAACTTACAAAAATCGAAAATTTAAATTGTCTATAAATAAGTCAAAATATGTCAAAATACTTTGAAAACTTAACTATGAATAAAGAACGCCAATATAAAGATTTGGTGAAAATTTCAAGTTGTTACGGTTTTTCGTTTTTGAGTTGGAGCAAATTTCAAAAACCAATATGATTTGTCAGTCTAGAATTTTATATATTATATTATATTTTACATGTAATTTTATGTTAATATTCGCTGTTATAACGCTTATAAAAAAATTGTGCCTATGGAATTTGATGATTTTTGAATGAAAATAAAAACTACTGGTGTAGAATCTTTTATTAAATTTTCAAGTATTTTGTATTAGTCAATTTTTTTTTATCACCGATTATAAAAAATAAATGTAAAAAATTCGATTATTTTAAATGCCTATAAGTGACTTAAAAATTAATGTAATATTTAGAAAAAAAATATGACATAGAGAAAATGCCTATCTTAACAACTGATAAAAATTTCAAGTTTCTGCAACTTATACTTTTTGAATTATAACAAATATTTAAAATCATTTGACGATAAATCGATATTTTAAGCAATTTCGTAAAAATTTAAATTTCAAACGGTCATAAAATTTTTTCCTTTCGGTCCGGTAGAAATTTTTTTTATATATTTTTAAAGATTAGCTTATGAACAAACTAATGTTAAAATTTTGAACCTTAAGTATAAACAGAAAATATTTATGAATTTTTATCTACAAAATAACTTGCAAATTATCGTGATTTTGACACATTTTATACAAATTTGAGCTTTATGAGCTTATAAAAAAAATTTAAGAGAAACGATCTCCGATATTTTTAAGTGACGATAAGTTAAGCTTATTATAAAACTTGTATTAAGTTTTCGAGAGTTTTTGGCCAGCCAATTAAATTTTATTGATGTTTAAAAAAAAA
Source organism: Chaitophorus viminalis (assembly GCA_025469195.1). Taxonomy (NCBI): domain Eukaryota; kingdom Metazoa; phylum Arthropoda; class Insecta; order Hemiptera; family Aphididae; genus Chaitophorus; species Chaitophorus viminalis. The sequence goes on from JAIPRK010001083.1 coordinate 84,791, forward strand.
AATTTTACAAAAATCGAAAATTTAAATTGTCTATAAATAATTCAAAGTATATTAAAATACTTTGAAAACTTAACCATGCTTATAGAACACAAATATAAAGATTTGATGAAAATTTCAAGTTGTTACAGTTTTTCGTTTTTGAGTTAGAGCATTTAAAAAAAATGTTTTTTTGTAAAAACGTGAATTTGCGTTAAGTTTCCTGTTTTTCGTAATTTTTTTATCATTTTTTTCGATTTTTTTCAAAAAGTATTAAAAAAGTTGGATTTCGACCAAGTACCATCTACATTCACTTTCGTTTCAGAAAAGTTGCCGTTTAAGAAAATCGAAGAATTTTTACTGCCCCAAAACGTGATGACAGACATAAAAGAAAAAAAAGAAAAAAAGAAAACACACATCATTGTAAAATCAATAGATTCCATCACTCCGTTCAGAATCTAAAATAATTAAAAATATTTCTCACATCAATAAACACTGACATACTGTAGTTTAATTATATCATTGAATCATTGAAATATAATACCAAAGAATAAAATAGGTATAAAAATATTTTCATTCATGATTTGGAATGAAATTTGGTATCGTAACAATTAAGTAATACTTGACAGCATTCATCAAAGTGCACTGTTAATTTTGATATGTAATTTATTCACATCATGTAAACTACAAAATAATACTTAAGTCAATGCAATTTATATAACTATAGCAATTGATAATAGAATAGCTGTTTTCAATATCCTAATTGAATTTTAACGTATAAAAAGTAAAAGGATTGAAAACAAAACCGTATTACTTTTCACAATACCCTAGATAGTATGCTTATAATAATATACTCCTGAGTTATTTATTTTGAGTATACTTTGATAAAATTACTATGTATATATTTATTATGTATGCGAGTATGGTGCGTATACGTTTGGTATTTGAGGGGAAACAAATAATGTTAGTAAACTAGTGAACTTTCCCTGTATTTCGGTACTCGGGTAAAGTTTAAGTTGAGGAGTGCAGCATTTATTATGTGCCATCTGCTGTCCCCAGAGTACATGCCTATGTGTACATATATGATATGGCACACAGGGGAATAGCCGTTTTCGTGTTAAGTTGGTGATACGTCATGTAGAAATAGTAATATGTATATTATATTATATATATATATATATATATATATATATATATATATTATGTACAAACCCGGTCGTGTTTAATGTTTATGCTAAAAACCAACCTTATCTAGTTAAAAAATAAATAAACTGTTTACCATCCAACGAAAATCATATTTCCGTTTAACGATAAAACCCCGTAGTGTTTATAAAATATATCGTGTAATTGATTTCTTCAGCTAAAGTCAGTTTGGATTGATCATAATATTATACTGCCCACGAAATATGAGAAATACTTTGTGGATTTTTTTTTCCTCATGCTGCCTTAGATTTATATATAGTTTATACTGACACTATGATACATTATATTATGATAGTCATATAATTGCTTTTTCCGTGAAGTACTTTATTTTCGATTCCTTCGCAGTGACCACTGGCAACGGATCTTGGTGTGCGAAGACAAAATGAAGATCTTATCCGTATATTATGAATTTTTGGTTGAGCTATTAGCACATGTTGTTTGCGTGCAAAGAAAGCTATCGTCCCGCATGGAAATACGGAAAAAATCCCCAAAGTCAGTGGCCACGGTAGAATATTGTTTGGCAGCAATAGCGTCAGGCATCTCCGGTAATCACTAAACCGTACTAGTCTATGCCACTTTTATGTGTACTTTTTGTCGTTGACGGGGATCTCTTTGAAAAATAATGTGCGTGAGAAAGAGAGAGATAGAGAGAGAGAGAGAGAGAAAGGGAGAGAGAGAGAGAAAGAGAGTCATGGAGATGGCGGCAGGGAGAGATCGAAGAGAAAGAAATCCGAGTAGAAATAGAAAATAAAAAGAAAACAAGAATCAAGTCACTCACCGCTATCGCTATATAATATGTATGTGACCGGCATATAGTCTCTGTCTCGGGTTCTTCGCGAAAGAAGGACGCGATTCCGGTCACGATCGCATTGCCGCCACCATCGTCCGGACTTGACAGTTTGTGTGTATGTATATAGTAGAGCTTTCGCGAGTTCTTTGGCAAAGAGGACTTTTGCTGCTATTAGATACCGTGAATGACGTATGCAGTAACGGTACAAACGTTTCACGACTTATTATCACGTCTTTGTGACGCACTGTAATAGTTGTTATTGCATTATTTCCGGATTATTATTATGAATATTGTGCGGGTATGATTCGTGCACACGTCCATCTGCAGTGCGACAACGTGTGATAGGTATTTTAGTAGGTTTGATGATAATGGTTAGTCGGATCGATTGAATAAAACGTCCGGGAACATAATATAGTGTGTACAATAAATTGTTAGGCACAAAAAAAATAAAAAATAAATAAATAAACTGAACGCAGTAATAATATATTACTAATTATATATTATATATGACGTATAACATACCCAAATGATGAATCAATAAATTTAATAGCGCAGATTTTTTACGGTTATTATATAGTTATAAATTATAATATATGTAGGTACATTGAAAGTGTATACATATAAAAATACATTTTATTTTTCTGACGGAAAAATTGCAGTCACTGTCAAAAGCCATTTGATTTATTATTACCATTATCTTATAACGTTATGCTAATCTCTGTACCGCGGTCTGAATATAATTAAGTGATTACACGATATTGTTGGGAATTCAAAAACGATTTACAAAATGTACACGCCATGCATGTCTAAATAATGCAGATAAGGTGTGTTGGTATTTTTAATATCTCATCGTTTAAATTAGAAAAACTATTTATACGTTTTAACTGTGGGGTACGATTTTTTTTTTTATACTCTTTGACCTCATTCGAGAAAACCGAAATGGTTATATAGTTATATATGTACGGTCGAACGCGTGTATAGCGTGTATGCACTTTTAAATTATTCATACGATTGATTTATAAAAATATTATTTTATAAAATATGTGAAAAATTAGTATTAGATATTGAATGTTGTAAGCAAAACCGTGATATAAATGAAAAGTTGAGTTAAAAATGCTCCCTCAAAATATAAAAATCGAGTTTTTGGTGAAATAAACTGTTTGCGTATTGTTTATAAGTTATCGGTGTATTAATTGTTTATGAGTAGAATTGTGGTTTTCGGTATTTATGTATATCAAGTGCACTATAACGAATTTTCTCTCAAGTTATGTGTTTAGTAACGTTGTACACGCAAAAGATAACGACACGTATCGTATACGAAATATAATAAAACAAAGCATGTTTTGTCGTTTGAAATGTTTAGAGTTGTTGAAATCTCGCGTTTCTATACACAATTACAAGTAGTATTTTGTTAATTATTCTGTTCTACGTTGTTTGTCTACATAGTAATACATTCTCATCGGAAAATAACCATAATAGTAAACGATGCAACACTTGAATCTCGTAGATTTTTACCACGTACTTGAGAACACGAAAAGTACGAAACAATATATCACATTGCTATATAATAGTAAATCACGTTGAGAGGCATTGTTCGATTCCGATATCGTTTTCTGCGAGAACTAAAATTCGATAGGTATCCTGTTTCAGTGCGGACTCGATTCGTTTATAAAAGAAAATATATTATAATCACCCATGAGTAAAAATCTATTATATCGTTTAAGAAAAATATTTCCTTTAAAAATTTGCCGCCTCTCGAAGGACAGGCACGTGCATTTTTGTGCAAGTGCACCATCGTGTCCGATTAAATGCACTCGGCCGTCACCATAATGTATTTTAAATATTATATTAACGCACCGCAGATACGATCACTCTGTATAATATTACTATACTACTGCTGCTAGCTGCTGTTGTTGGATGGCTTGTCAACGATATACGATCGCCTTATTTTTCCGTTATTCGCAGTCATTACGATCTGCAACCAATAATGCGACAAATGGACGTTTAACTGTTAAAAATGTCGCGCTCGTAACTGTATATAATACATGAATATATGAATAAACGACCACGCTCAGATGTAGTGTTAAATTTACATTATGTAAAACATCTGTCCGTGCGTATAGTAATACATTATATTCCCTCGTTCAACTTTGCATACGCCATACGTCATATTGAATAACGCATGAAATTACGTATATATCTGTACACATATTTTAATTAATTAACTTTTTTCCACTCTCTAGCCCTGTTAATCCGTTTAGTCTGTGATTATCAGATTTTCGTTAACAAATCAAACAACATAAAAAAAAAAAAATGTAAGTAATTAAACACCGCTTTAATAGTTACGTTCGTTTTTTCGTTAATTTATACGGTTTTAAAGTCTCGTAGGATATCAGCTTTTCCTCGAAAATTATATTCATGAAATTATTGTTGATAACGTCATGGTCATAAAAAAATGTTTTTATTTTTAATTTATTACACCAAAATCCAAACTCCACCGTCCCATATATCAACGCTCAGTAGATTAGCTGCCTCTTTTCATTCATGATTAAAAATTCCACATACACCATATTACTCGTATATAACCTACAAATTTCACGCTCGATAATTTTAAATTTGTAGTTATATTAACTAGATATATATTATTCGTTGGAAAAAAAAAAAAAACAACGAGCACGTTAAAAAGCATGATTTTTAATTTTCAAAAATGTATGTTTAGCGATTTTTTTTTTTTGATTTTATCGTAAATCATCTTAAACGGAATAAATCATTATGCTCCTCAAAACACTGCTTAAACAGAATGAAGATTTGTGACTTGTTTAATTCTTACGAGATTGAACGAATTAAGTAACATTAATTATCTGTTTTACTTAAAAAAGTCGGTGGATTGAGAAATTTGTTTTTCGTTAATTCATGCATTCACCATGGCACACTCTTCCATCAATCATAAACAAAAAAACTATTACAATTTACTATCAGAATTATTTTCACTAAAATTATATTATTAGTTCACCTGGTCGGTCATGGTCGCAAAATTAAAATGTAAGTTTTCATGAGGTTCCAAGAGATTATGAAGGATGCTAAGACTAAAATTTATTAAACTCAATGAAAATATAAAATCATGAAATGCGTTCAGAATATTCCTTAGAAGTTTAATTATTTTGAAACAATGTATATTCGTGGTAACGACGAACGATATAAATGAGTCTGTATACACTTTGTGCATTTTACCTATACATAAAGAGGTCATGGAAACTATTATTGCAAAGGTTAAATCTAATATTGTGTATTTTAATATATGTTATCGACGTTATCGTAGCCATTAAGACACATAGAAGTAAAATTACTTACTCTTCCGATATACCAAATTGAAAACTTCATTAATTTTTAAAATGCTTTGATCACTTAATAACTGAATCGTCAGCGTAAGATGTATGTGTATTATTTCTGTGGTAGACAAGGATATTGCAAATATGAAAAGTTATAAAGTATAAAAAAGTCAATGTGATTTATTAAATTTTTAATTTATTCAAATTGTTATTATAATCATATACGGGTAAGGGAACTCTATGATTTATATAAAGTATTTACGATATAGAATGCAATGTCCCATGATATTACTATTTTGAAAAAGACTTTGAACTTACCGCGTTATGATTAGACAGATAAACGAGTGTGGTATAAAATACGTATACGTTTTAGGTACACAATGTCAGTATGGACATAAAACATTATTTGACAACGAGAAAAAATAGGCTATAAGCTATAATAATCTGAAAAAGCTCAGAATGAAATCAATACAGGTATAACATTTTTCGAAAACTAAGTACAAATACCTTACAAGTTACCATTAACTATATAACATTATATTTAACACTGCGACAACCAATAACAATCAAAATATTTTGTGATTTTATATACCAGGTGTTCATTATATATGGAAACAGAAACGTAGTTTATCTGTAAATTTAATAAAGCCTACTGATTAGACATAGGGATATTACATTATAATTGCAACATGGAGAACATGAAAATATGATTATAATACGAACGTGTTTCCGTATAATATATGATGAACACATGGTAAATAAATACCACCGATAATTAAATTTTGGTACAACTCTCGTTGTTGTATTAGATTTTACTGTTTGAAAGTCTTACTACTTATAGAATTTGTCTTAAGTTGCAAATTATAAGATTTAGTTAAGTTTCAATGTTGTGTCATATAATGTATAGGTAATAAAAAGTGTAAAATTGTACAATGTTATATCTCACAATCTTGTATCAATATTTTGTACCAGTTAAGTTCTAATGAACTGATAAATCAATATTTGAACAATCTGTTTGTTATTAAAAAGTTCTACACGTGTAGGAAAGAAATGAAATTGTTGTTCGATGTTTTAGTCAAGATCCTAAAGGCTAAAAGTTAATAGAATAATAATAAACTATAAGTAAAGAGACAATATGCAATTTTATAACTGACAATATTGAAGACCATATATATTATTATATACTTAAAAACGAGTTAAACACGTATAAATTACTATCGATTGTTAATAAATAACTTTATACAGAAATTGAAAACAGTATATTATGGTTTATATAACTGTAATATTGTATAAGTTTTTGTTAAAAGTGAAACTAAAAAAAAAAAAAGAATAAAAATATGTTAGTTAATAAATTATTATATGAAATCGGAAACAGGAACAATGTTCGTAGAACTTTGGGAGTATACAATATAGTATAGTGTATATAGTTTGATAAAATGTGCCCATTTGTTTTTTGAACATTTACATTTTCTCTTATTGTGTTTGCCAAACATGTTTGGTAGGCTACCATATGCGGCTCGTATATTTGATAGGAAGAACTTACCACAGGAAGTCGCAGAACAATCGAAGGATAAAAGCTGACCAACAAGAGTTAACTGGAACGTGGCCAGTATAAGTATTAACTCCAAAAACACAGAAACTAAAAACAAATAATAATTGGATTTGAAATGCGTAGAAAATTATAAAAGCAGATCACATAACATTTCAGTGGTAATTAATGAACGGAAAACACGTTTAATTTTTCTAGAACATAAATTTTCAAAATTAAAAACGAAATGATGTAGGTACTTAGCTACTATACATGATTAATATGCCATTATTATATTATTGATATTATATTTCATAATTTGTTCATAGATGTTAAAATCAGCAGCGGTTAGTAAGAATAACGAAAAAAAAATATATATATAAGTACATAGATATGTTTGTCGACTATTGTTTGCGGTTGTTAAATATGAGCGTTGAGACATACAAGAACAAGCACGGTAATTAGGTACACACACCTAAGATTTTGTTTGAATAACACAACAATATTATATTCTTATTTTTTCTCTGATGTACATAAATTTAAAATTATGCATCATTATATGCTTTTACGGATGTTGACGATTGATTGATTACTTAAACGTTATAATGTCTTACATTGTACAGTGTTTATCGTAAATTCGTGCGGTTTTCACGAGAATTTCTTGGAAATGTGTTTGCTAAATAAATGAAACGAATCAAAATTGTGTCAGTGTTACAGATTTTATTTGATAAAGCACACGGCAATGGTATTGGTACAGATCGCGTCCTGTGCATTAAGGATGGAAAAATGCGCTCCGTCGTCATCTGATGGATTTTTTCATTAATTCCTCGTACCGGCAATAAAATCGCTTCACACTATGCATTTTTCCCCGAAATAATAACGTCTTCGATTTCCAGTGTCACAGTCCGTGCGTGCAACGAGCTCAACGGACAGCTGTTATTACCTACAATGAAGTATTTTTTGCCGGTATTAATCAATACTAAATAATTATATGGTATATTGTTGCTGTAAGTCTGTGTCGGCTAGCAGTATAATTTCCCACGTACCTACTGCACGAAAATCGCACGAATTCGTCTGTAACGTGTAAATTGTAGGCAATACTAAGGATGGATACCAAAGTAGAGATCAAAGTTAATTTCTCCGACATACCGTATATACATATATATTTTTAAACGCACTCGCGCATTACAAAAGCTTTTAAAACAAAACGCGGCTTCAGTATTTGCTTACGTTATTATGGTTTTATGCATACACTATTCGCTCTGTCATGGTACAACCTATCGTGTCCCGCACTTTTCGGTTTATTATTATTTTAAATAGATTATTCGGATAAAGATAAATAATTATTCGATAATATCATAGTAATGGATGTTCACTGCAGTGTAATATGGAAAACCGGATTTCACGATCCTATATATTAGCGTAAGAATTTGGGCCGAAAACAGCTGTGTTAAGAATCAAGTGAAACTATATTATACTAATAGAAACGAAAACACTGTGGAACAACTATAATATAGTTTTTATACAACTATAGTCATTATACAGGTATTTTATATAGGCAGTTTTAGTTAATTACATTTTTTTTTACCGGAGTATAAATAATATATTATATAAATATAAATCATATACCATGTAGTTTTAGATTATGTTATGTCCAGGGAAAATGGTTTTGTCACAATGCTTTCATAATCGAGTGGTGATGTTTTTTTGAAATCATATCATTCGATTATGCTTATCATATGACCACCCGCAACAGAAGCAGACTAATGAAATACGTAAAAGTGTAGGACGTATAGGGGACATATAAGAGATGACATGGATGTACAATAAAAATTAATAATAAGAAATACTACGTTTCGACGGTGGAAAACATGTTTACATAATATTATAATTACAAAAAGTTCAGAGATTTCAAATTATTTCCTGTACAATATTTCTCCCTGTTTACGTACAATTGATTAAAACGGATAATATTATGGGGAACAAGTTGATATTATAAAAATGTTGAACACGATTTTTTCCCATTAAAATATCAAATTTATTTTATTTTCTTCAACTCATTAGACGAAATAATAATACCATTATATTCTTTATTTTTACGTTCTATGAAATATACAGATAGAAAAAATAAAATAATTGAAAGAAATGATACGGAATTCAAATTATTTTCAACAAGTTTAGAAACATTTTATATTAGTATCCAAGCTTTTAAATTATTCAAATGTCTGTTATATAATGAAAACATATTTTTTTTTTTTTTTACGAATAAGTCCTATTTGTTTCGCCATGGGAAATAATAACTTTTTTCTCAGTATTAATGCAAAATGTTTAAAAAGTACTGGATAACAATAGTAACTGAATCAATGTTACGACAACTTGCATTGTAAAATGATGTAAGGCAGTGTGCAGCGTACGTATGCAGGAAAAAGAACGTTATATGTCATCACTGAATGTCGTAAAATGGTTAAAACTGTTAAAAAGTCAAACTACTGAATGTGTGTACATATAATATTCGATTTCTCTGCATTACCGTGAATGAATCGTCAAAAAATATGAAAATTGTTTCGATCTCTTTAAGTTTTGTAAGAGAAAACTTTTCTCTTTGTTGACTTTACCGTTTTGTAAAATTACTTAACGTAAATAAAAAAAAAGTCGAAAAAACTTAACAGATAAAGAAGAGTTTTTGAGAAACTATGGTTTTCATTTTTAGTAGGTTTTTATTCGTCCGTGAGTGTAATATATAATATTATGATGTACTACTACGGTAAAACAATTGCTGATGCAATATTTGCGTTGATCAAAATATTTTTGTCATTTTATGGTAAAGGAGCGTCAAAATGCTCCAGAATAATTTGATTTGGATGTAAATTTATATCGAGCAACTACCACCAGTGCAGTGGCGTAATTAGAAATTTGTCTTAGGGGGGCATATACATTTTTTTACACACAAAATAATTAGATTTTCAAATACAGTATCTGGGAAAACTATTTCATCAAAAATCCTGAAACTAATATATAGGTACACATAGAGGCAGCTCTAGGGGGGTTAAGGAGCCATGCCCCCCCCCAAAAAAAAAAAACGGGAAATTAATATAATATACACTATTATTGACTTATGTACTATTTTGTATAATATTTCGTACTAATGTAGGTAATATGTGGCACTGATGTTAAAGCATTTAAATAAATATATCATATAATATTGAAAATAAATGTGTATGAAGTTTATGCCCCCCCCCCAGAATCAAAACCTAGAGCCGCTACTGGGTACACAAAATGTAATTACAATTATATTAATATTAATATTTATAATTTCTTCAAATCGTAAATTTTGAATATATTAGAATTAAATTTTACTTTTAAATTAAATAATAATTTTTAAAATATTAAATATATTTTGTTTGTAATATAATGTACATAGTAATAAATTGTAATGCTTATAAAATAATTTCTAATTTTCTTGGCTGTTTAGCCAACTCGTCAATCACATCATCAGGATTAATTACAATTGATTTATGTACAACTATCACAGTTAAACCATTTAATCGATCCTAAAATTAATAAGTATTACCTGCAGTCGCTAGTCGTTGTTACTTATTATCAGTATTTTCCATGCGCATATCTATTTATAGATTTATTTATATAAATTATATTTAATATATTTCGTCGTGATATCAGCACGACAAAACATATAATTCCACAAGCTTCAAATTAATAAATAAATATAGACATTATATAGGCTCTGGGGGGATATATCTCCTCATCCCCCCTTAATTACGCCCCTACATCAGTGTGCTATAGAATTATTAGCGATCGCCACAGCAAGACTATACATGAATGGTAAAAAGAACCATGACTAAATACAAGAGTTATACTATTGTAATTTTCAGTTTCCATGAAAGCTGAATAATTATATTGGTCAACCATAGATCACAATTAAATATTTCCAATCCAACTTAAATCACAATATATAAGCTCATTGCATAAATAAGTATAGAATTTTGAATATTATTATGAATGATTATAAAATATTCTATTAACAGCAGTATATTGAGAAAAAAACGGGTTATCTTTTATGTACTATGAATGATCATAAAAATAACTTTTTTTTCCCACGCCATCGTTTTAAGTATAACCCATGAGCAATATCCAATACTACAAATATTATATTATATATTAAATTTTCATTGATTTTTACTTGAATTTTGTTAATTTTAGTTTTAGCTGTATAAACATTGAAACATTATGATTTATATAAGATATAACAGAAACAAAATATCAAAGAGACAGTTTATCGAAAAAATCAAAATAAAATTAAGTTTGAAAACGTCATTTAAAATATGGTCTCGGATACGATACAATGTAAATTTCCAAAGATGCTTGAAATGCAAGTGGTGTTGAGGTTTTCCTTAGCAAAATTACATTTATATACATGAAAGTGCCATCATTGGGTGGCTTCTTTTTTCATGTTTTGTTACTTTTAGCTAATATTCTTATTGTGTTATAGATATAGATTGTATTTATTGTTTGATAAAAATTAGTAAAAAAAAAAAAAAAAAAATGAAAATAATAAAAATAATAAATCAGTAGTGAGAAGTTTATATGTCGTATTTGGCACATCATCAGTCAAATATAAATATATTTTTTGTAAATACAATGGATTTCGCAATTTGATATAATTATTATTACTTTTAATGATACAAGTTACGATTCAGTAACATAACTTTGTGGAGCATTTGTGTTGAATTGTTAAAGGGTCTTTGATTTGTTTTTTTATGCTATTAACATAAAAAAAGTTTCGTTTGTTTTCTCCAACGGCCGATTGCAATTTTGTGTTCTCGGTCTGATGGCTAAGCACAGAGAAGTCCTATCGTTTGATTCTTTTATGGTTGAACTTTTGACCTACTATTTTGGAAAAAAAATTGTATTAATAATTGCAATAAATAAGGTGATTCTACTTCGGAACGAGAATATCGAATTTGTTTGATTACGAAGCCAATTACGATCATCGATGCATTTAAATTTTCTTATAGGATCATTGTATACAGTAGATGTCGGTAATTTTCCTGTCTGGCGAATCGAGTAGTTTTTATTGATCTAATTATAATAGTTAGGTACGGTCCAATTTTTCTAGTCTACGGGTAAATTTGACGTATTTATCTGGCACCTGCGAGAATGTGATTTAATGTCTTGGAAAACTCTTTTGTATAAATCGCTGGTTACTTTGCAGAGATGAAAATTAAATTATATCGTCGGAGATTGATTGCGTTGTTATTATACTTGAAACTTCAAGCGAATCGCGGATGAGCAGTATAGTTATTTAACGCGTACGCGTTGAAAGCGACCCGCTTCAGTGGGGGGAAAAAAAAGAATAAAAAAGATAAAAGTCAAAATTAAAATACATTTTCTTTATTTTTTTCTAATAGATTGGTGTTGGGATATACAATCGTAAGCAATAACCATACTTTGAGAGGACGCGATGCGTTATTTACTGTGGTATGGTATCCAAGGCTGTGCGTGATATCTGCGGTAAATAATATATAATATAATGACAGACGTATCGCACCGGTGAGCGAGTAGTAGAGGTTAATTATTTGTTTAAACAACAATATAATGTTATATCCACGTGTTATTAGATCAGATCTGTTTCGGAGACGACAGTAAGCGCACTGTGAGCGTATTATAAATAACAAAAAAAAAAAAAGACCTAACATAAAGCCGAGGATTTCGCGCATAACCCATGGCCAGTTAATATTATGTGTTGTTGACACGTACAGTACGTAAACGTCAAAGCGTGTGTGTGTGTGTGTGTGTGTGTGTGTGTGTGTGTGTGTGTGTGTGTGTGTGTGTGTGTGTGTGTGTGTGTGTGTGTGTGTGTGTGTGTGTGTGTGTGTGTGTGTGTGTGTGTGTGTGTGAGCGCGCGCGCGAGTGTGAGAGA